>JAQQZR010000013.1:1425117-1436726 GCA_030068235.1 Notoglanidium macrostoma | reverse complement strand
ACACACACACACACACACACACACACACACACACACACACACACACACACACACACACACACACACACACAGAGTATGTTTATCAGATTGTTTTGCAAATGCTCCTATAATCACATACATTCTACATTAAAGTTACTATTAATGATTTAAAAATAAACTTCATGTATATAGCGTAAAGTAC
Source organism: Notoglanidium macrostoma (assembly GCA_030068235.1). Classification (NCBI taxonomy): domain Eukaryota; kingdom Metazoa; phylum Chordata; class Actinopteri; order Siluriformes; family Auchenoglanididae; genus Notoglanidium; species Notoglanidium macrostoma. The sequence goes on along the minus strand of JAQQZR010000013.1, from coordinate 1,436,545 downwards.
ACAGAGTTGCTCTGTAATAATCTTTAATAACATGGATCAGCGTTAAACGTTTGTTTTCTGCTTCTACAGTGGAATATTACTGTTCTTCTGGTGTGTGTGCTTTAAAGTGAGACGCCCCCCCCCCCATTTTTTTAATCTTTTTTTACTTAACAGGAAGTGAAAAACGCCATCCTCGAGGACCTCGTGCGTCTGGGGAAGGAAGGCGGCCTGAAGTCCTTCGAGCAGGTCAGCTGACACTGGCGCTCGGCTCTGTGGGCGTGACCACTTCCTCAATGTCTCTGTCGCGACGGTGAAGAGAACACGATCGAACCCTAAAAACTCTACAGCTACTCATTCCTTGTACAGCGTTTTTAACAACAGACATCGTCTGAAAGCAGCTTAACAGGAAGCCGGATGTAGATTTCTATCTTTCATAAGAAAAAAAATTCCCCGGGTTGAGAAGAGGAAGAAACCCTCAGACGGAAAGCTCGAAGCAGAACCCGTGCTCTTCCGCTTCTTTTCAGCAGACTGCGATTATAAACCGTTACAGTACAGTCACGTAGCCTCCACGTGCGAGCGTTCAGTGTGATCACAAACCTTTTATTTACTTCACATTTATCTTCTTCGTGCAAGTGCAGTCCATCAGCCAAGACAGGTTACAAATTCAAAGCAATGTCCAAAAATCGATTCCTCAAACGCTAGTAAGGACAGACCTGTTGTGGAACCAGTGTTCACAGCCTCGCACCTGTGTGTGTGTGTGTGTGTGTGTGTGTGTCCAGGTGAGAGACATCGCCCTGAGCCCCGAGATGTTCTCCGTGCAGAACGGCCTCCTCACGCCCACCCTGAAGGCCAAGAGAACGGAGCTGAGGAGTCACTTCAAAGAACAAATCGGTCAGCTGTACGCCAAAATCAAGATGTAAGCACAAACACCGATGGAGGGAAAAGAAGGAGAGAGCAGAGTGTGACGTGACGTGGCGTGGCGTGGCGTGATCCCGCACGCACCCTCTGTCTGTAAATGAAGTGCAGATATGATGATGCCCACCAGGTGGCGCGGAGCATTTTGCCTAAACGTAGTGTGATTTATTCGATGCCTTCAGGCCGGTGATGCCTTCTGTCATTGCAACAGAAAGAATTACAGGAGCAGTTTAGGAACAGAAACATAAAATAAGTAGCAGATCATTTTGTTTTGAAGTTTAGCGCCGGAGCTACGAGGCTGATCAGTTCCAGTTTAGCAAACTGTACTATAAACCAGACTGATCAGCTTCACGTGTTTGAGGGGCTTTTTGGTCCAGACTGATCCTTTAAATGGTCATTATATTAATAGTGACACTCAAATTAAATGGCCGCTGTTCATTGCCACATCATCTGCTGTGGAAAAATACAGTTTCCTTCCTTAAATTTAAGTAATGCTGTAAAAAATTTTTTTTTTTTTTACTCCTTGGTTGATGACTTCTGTACGCAGGTTTCTGTTTCTGCTCCGATGTTCTCAGCTCTCCCGCTCCCTCTTTACGTCATGTGCGTTTGCATATTCATTATTTCTGTTTAGTGCCAAGGACATTTCTAGCATTGACGCAAACCTGTTTATTATGAGTCTCTACAAATAGTTTAGCGTATGAAACTTTAAAAAAACCTCTCATGCTTTTATATCCCGGTACGTGACCCATTTTAAAGGAAGAACAAAACACTTTCATGCTGTTACAGGAAAATAATCAAAGATGAACGTGGTGTCCTGAAGAGTTCTGGCCAGCGCGTCCCAAAGTGTTGTTACTTTTGTGAAGCTGCTTTGAGACAATGTCTGTTGTTAAAAGCGCTATACAAAATAAATTGAATTGAATTGAATTGTTGTATTCCTCCACAGCAACTTGTCCATCATCATTTAACTTTTTATCCATTTATAGTTGCATGCGAAGATGCGGAACGGCCGCGAATTGAATTTATCTCCCTTATTTAATTTCTCTTGAAGTTTTTAAGACAAAAACATGTCATGTTGCAGAGAAACCGCACGGAAAGCACAAACTCCTGCAGACGCTGGAGGTAAATACACGTCTCCTCGTCTTGTGAATGTAAGGGAGAACTCGACAGCGCTGTGCTGTTAAAAAAAAAAAGAAAAGGGGGTAAAATGTTCTTTTAAACAGTAAGTCATAATTTATTACGCGGCAGTGAATACCTGAGCAGGGCAAATGGGTTTTACTCTCGTGTCTACATTAAATATATGACATATTGTTTAAATAATTGAGCACATCTAAAGCTGCAACTAAATAACCACTGCCACTTCGATTCAAACTTCTGTACAGATTTATTTATGTTTTAAATCTATATATATATATTTTGTGTATAATTATTGTAGTACTGGATGTCATGTGTTGTGTGTGGGTGTGAAATAAATAAATGGATGTGTTGTGTATCAGTGTGAGTGTTTATTTATAAGGAGGCCACATTAAGTGCCTGGTTAGGGCGCACCTGCAATGCCGTCATGGACCACCAGGGGGCAGCGGGACACCGGTTGAAAACCGTACTGTACAATTTTCACCTGATTTTTAGTGTAGCTGAAACACCTGAACAATGATTACGGGTGTCCACATACTTGGCTATAGGCACTAAACTTTTAGTTTTTACTAAAATTACACAACTCAGCCAGTGCACAAAAGAAATGCAGTTTATTTATTTTGTATATAATTTCCATTACACGGAACAAACACAGGCAGTGCAAGGAACATCCCGAGGAAGGGAACGCAAACACAGGGACTGGTGTTCTACTACGATAATGTTTACAGTGCCTGCTGATTAAACAAGTGGCTCTTACACCGCATGGTTAATGTGGTTCATTCCGCATTCATATGACCGTCTGTCCATGCAAAGACACTTCAGGCGAAGTAAAGGGACACTTGAGGTCTTGTCTGATTGTTCAAAGGCCAAAAACACTACCTGATTTAATTCAAGTGGCTGATTAGTTCAGGCTCATTATCACATGTCATGGATTATATATATATATAAACAGACTAAACAGCACCTGGAAAAAAATGCATGAAATGTCAACTGCTTGCTAAAAGGTAGCTTCAGTCAAGAAGTTCATATTAGTGCAATTATACACTAACATCTAGATCCCAAAATTATTGCAACACCACAGGGGTTAGACATGTCCCTGATCTGATCGGTTGTAGCCCCGTGACTCGCCTCTGTTATACAAGACGACGTGGTTGTTGAAACTCCAATACAGGTGAATAAGGCTGCAGGCTCACAAAATGAAGTGCAACATCTAACAATAAATACACAACACGGATACCAAACTCCCCCTCGAGCACTGTGAAGAAACCACAGCCATGCTACAAAACCAGACTCGAGTCTGGGGCCGAATGGAAAATGTTAAAAGGTTTCAGGTTTTCTCGCACTAGTCGATGAAGGCTCAGCTCAGGTGAAGCGCAGACTGACCACAGTGCATTTCAGAGAACGTTCTGAGCGCAGAACCCTGGAGAGCTGTAACAGAACTTGGATAAAGCTCGAGAACGGGCCTGCGGTCCAATCCTGCCTGGGTGTCTCGGGCTCGGACGAGAAACACCGCTTTGCGTGATCTTATTTCCCATTAAGCTCCTGTCTGTGCTGGAAAAGTCACTCAAATCCTGGAGCTAATTATGTAACGAAACCACAGATAAGTTAATATTTACCAGACAATTCTACAGGAAGGACCCACGTGATGTCAGTACGGCTCTCGTCAGCGTCGGCCTTCACATCACATCTGAAGAAAAGGTAGATCATTTTACACTGCCCGTACGGTGTCTCTATAAAGCCTTTATGTGCTCTCCAGGTAACAGAACAGCCGAGCCCATTAGTTGGCCGTGTGTACCAGTTGCCTAGCAACAGCGTTCTGAGAAATGCAGGTATTTTAGGTACAGGAATGTGGCTTATAAAACTAGAAAAGTATGACGGAAAATGCCTTTTTTGTTTAAGCCACTCATCGTGGCTCGCTGTGTGACCTGTTATGAAGCTTAACACCACAAATACACACATACACAACCATAATGTTAAAAAAAACATGATAATCCATATCTACTGTAACAAATATCACTTTTACGACATCTAATGGAATCTCCCTTAAACAGTTAGCGCCATAGCAAGACCTTCACATCTCGTTCTGCAATGCTCCCTCACGTCCTGATCAATCCGACATACTGTAGAAAGACAACTTTAACCCCTAGGGGGGCAGGTTACGAAGCGAAACTTAGCTAAATATTCAAGTAACCCGGATGCTGTGATCCTCCCAGAGAAATGCTAACTCGCACAGTTTCTGTGTAAAATGACGCTGACCTATTTTAAACATCTAGCACCTTAAAGGTTAAACGTCGCCCCTAACAACCCCTAAACTATCCCGAAGAAATCTACGAGGAACCCCAAACGTAGTAGCACTTACAGATTATTAAACATTAGGGCAGTTTGATTTCCTTGTTGGTTTTATTTCTAAATAAGACCATAAGAACGAAGACTACTTTTGTCTTACGGTCCTATAAACCGGTGACGAGAGCTGATCCCGCCCTCTGCCGTTGATTGACGGATGGAAAATAAAACCAAGAAGCAAATTAAACAGCCTAGCTGTAAATGTGAGAACAGTAGGACTTTACGTTGACTATATCTGCTATAATCCAAGTGAATGTAATTTCCCAAAATAATAGTATATTCTCATATATGTTATTACCCACAAATCATCGTATTAAAAAAGAAAACCCCATCTGAACGTGCCTGACTGTGACCTCGTCCCCCTTAAATAAGTGTGTGTTTGCATTCAGGGTGTGAAGTACATCTCTTTGGTGAGCATGGACACGATGCAGGGAATCTGCTTCTTGGCGTGGAAGCCGGGCATGCTGGACACGGACTCGAAGTCCAGCGCCACCTTGTGGTTGACGCGGGTCAGGACCCGCATGAGCTCCAGCTCGCGGCCGTGTTTGCTCAGCATCTCGCACAGGGACTGCATGAACCAGGAGCCGGTCAGCGTGTTCCTCCACGAGTAGTAACCTGCAGCGCAGACAAGCCACGGTGCCGTTTACACGTTTACACGTTTACACCTACACTCATGACAGGGACATGGTTTATGTGTGTCTGGGTACCTGGTGCTGTAGAATATGCGTACAGGAAATCAGCCTCCACTGGGATCTTCATGGAATCATCTGAGCCAGCGTCATCCTCGACGCCAGGGTCCAGGTCTGTGCCTCGGCACGCCTGACGACGCAACATAGCACAAACACGTGGCTGTGTCACTAATGTCTACAAGTAAATATAACTCCAACCCTAAAAGGAAAACCTGTGACTGTTTTGGGGCGTTAAATAAAAAATATCCCTAAAAGGATACATTTGTCGGGACACCAGGATGTAAAAACAATCCCGAACAAATACATCACGCGGTGCAAATACATATACAGTATATGGGCCTCAACACACACACACACACACACACACACACACACACACACACACACACACCTGGATGAAGAAGAGTTTGGGTTTGCCTGCTAGCGATTTGCAGCGGTCGCCTCTGAACAGACTCGTCAAGGTCTTCAGCTCCACCGCACCGTCTGTCCCAAAGAACACACCCTCGTCTCCATGACTCAGCAACACACACACAAAGGAGGCACAGCGGCTGTGGTCGTCCCTGGCAACTGACACACACACACACACACACACACACACACACAAGCTTAATTCTCTCAATTCTTATTACAAAGCATCTCTAAAGACGTTCTCACGGCAACCACACATCCTACCAGCTGCTTCGGTGAAAGAATAAACACAGCTCACATGAACACCACCATAACCCCACATCACATCAGGCCAGGCGAAGGCCATCACGTGCTTCCTCTGAGGCAGGAGGTTGTGAAAAAAACTACAGAAGAACCCGTCCAACCCCATCAGCCTTACCTGCAGATAAAAGTTTCTTGATCTGATCTACAGTCTGGTCGTTGACCACCTTCACTTTGTAGCCCAGCTTCCCGAAAATCTGCATGGCGTTTCCGGCGTCGACGTCCGTCCCGTTGCGCTGGTTCATGCCTTGGTTTTGGTGGAACAAAAGAGAGATTTGGACACATGAATGAATGAATGTCGGAGAGCGCAGTTCCTGGCGGAGGAATACGTGGAGATGGTGGGGGTTTACCGGTGCTCTTGTGGAAGTTCTTGTTGTTGATGATGATGCAGTGGCCGATTGAGGGGTAGCTCAGACTGTATCTGTAGGTGTGTGCGTGCTGTTTGGCGTCCACCTGCATGGGCTCTCCTCCTCCTCCTCCTCCTCCAGCCTCGACTTCTCTGGCACTGCACCGTCATAAACACCAAACCAAACCATTAACAGGAGGAGTCTTTACATTATCTTCAGGACAGAGGAGTTTACACTTTCACAGCTTCTCAGTAATAGGACAAACGGCGTAATAAATGGACACTGACGATGGAATGACTGTTTACAGCTGCTATAATGAACGTAAAAACAAGAACTATCATGTTTTACAGCTATTCCAGAACACTTAAAACCTAGAAACCGACTAAATGAGTGTCATTTTTTTTTCACTAAATTAAAATTAATTCTCTGCAAATTGCTGTGATATAAGAGGAACAAAACACTGCTTGTAGTGATCTGTCCTGCGACATTAACTGTTTATTCTGTATTTATCTTCAGCAAATAAGCTCTGCAAAACTACCGCAAACAGATACAGTATAAACTCACTTCATGCGTTACGTAAATATGAGCTCATAAACCAAATACAGATAACATACTGCAAATAAAGATATGAACCTAAAGAACACACACGCTAAGCAACAATTCTTTCATTAAAATATTTTCCTTTAAAAAGCTGGCGTACATTAATCATTTGATTAACCTTGTCGCCATTTATATAAACTGTTTTATACTTTGAACCCCAACTCCTTTAACCGCACCACGTACGAGTGTCTAATTTTCACTGGAAATAAATGCGTTTTCAAAAACAATATCTATCTAAAACCAGATCACAAAGTCTGACTTTTGTTGAATGGTTTACTTTTAATTAAAAAACTTTACATACAAGTCGGTCTATCCATAAAAGCATAAAATCTGCAAATCTAAAAAAAAAAAATGAATGAATATAGCGTATTAGTTTATAGAAGGCTTATAATTAACACATATATAGTGATTTAACACCTCATTTGCATATTTATGCATCATGCACGTGAGGTACGTTGTGCAATTTTTTTTACTTAAAAAATACTTTTTTTAAAAAAAAAAAAACCATTACAGAAATTTAAATGTTTACTTAAAAAAAAAAAACCCGACAGAAATAAATTTTTTGCAAATATATTTTCGCGACATGCAAATTAACACATATTTGCAAATTATGTTCTTGTCGTAAGTGTGAATTATTTATATGTAATAAAACATTAAATATTAATTCTACTGGGAAAAGAGAAATGAAGAGTGAAACGTTGCTTAGCAACAGTAGTCAAGCGCTTACTCTGGCGTGTCCGTGCCCAGTGCGCATGCGCAGTCTCCGTTCGACGCCTCATTCTTCTCCAGATTCTCAGACATGGCGTGTTTTGTATTTTCACTCTTTATTCCCAAATGAAATTGCAGGTTAACACAGTGGTGTGAAAACTTTTTTTTAAATCCTCCAAACTTCAGCCTCGTCTCGTTCACCGTTATTCCTTTGTTTCAGCGCTCGACCAATAAGAACTTCCGGGAGAAAGACAAGCTAGGTGACATCAGCTAGGCGTAAACAACAAGCAAATAGAACAACAGCAAAGCGACACTTTACATTTTTTTTTTTTACTATTTAGCAGAGTAACAATAGGTTTGAAAGATCAGCTATTAAACTTCATGTGTATATGAAGCACGTAGACGGGTTAAACAGTTTATTCAGCGCATAAGGAAGCTACAGTCAGAAAGGTTCACTTACTTCCAGTGTTTCTTTGTCTTGGTTGAATTGCCGTAGCAAAACAAAACCAGCCAAACAAAAAGCAAACTCTTTCCTAACACTTCTAAAGCAATTTTTAAATTAACTTACCATTTCCTTTAAAGCGTTTCAGCTTTAGAAACGTCTCCCAGCTCGAGAGGCTGCCCACTAAAACCGTTAGCGTTGATGTGTTGTGTATCGCGAAAGTCTACGAGATGAACTCGTACGACAAACTACATTACCCAGAATCCCGTGCTTCAGCTTCCGCAATGGAAACCGGAGTAGTCGAATGGCATTGTGGGTAAAGTAGGAACCCAAAACAGACGAACGTGTTCGTGAAAGGAGTTTAAACAAATAAAAGTCAGAATTTATTCATAAAAATAAATCTTTTACATCACTGACGAGTACATAATGATTATAACTATATATGATATGCAAGTCAGTCGAATTAGTATGATGAACACAAACACGTGATTAATTTGCGAACGCTATTATTTATTTGTTTGTTTGTTTGTTTATTTATTTATTTATTTGGATGTACACAGAACGAAGAGGAAACACAGACCCTATTAACATTTTATTTATTAACAAATATTCTACTGGCTGTAAGGTTGAATGTAATGATATGTCTACTTTTTTCACGTTCCATTCATATTGGCTAACTAACTGGGTGGTTTTAAAACTGGCAGTAGTTTGGGCAACCATACAATAAGGCTATGACATGTTGGCTCGTAGTAAGACCATTTTAATGAAAAAGTCTCCTTACCATATACGGTTCAAAAGTATTGGAACAGCAAGGCCAATTAATTATTTTTTGCAGTGCACCGAATACATTTGGGTGTGAGATCAAAAAATGAATATGAGAAGACAGATCAGAGTTTCAGTTTCTTTTATTCTCTTGTATTTACATCTAGATGTGTTAAACAACATAGAACATTACACATTTTGTATCAAACCACCCAGTTTTTCAAGTGAGCAAAAGTATTGGAACTAAATTAAAGTCAAAAATGCTTAATATTTGCAAAAGACATACAACACACATATACTGATGATGTTTGTTTTGATTTTTCAGCCTCATGATGGCTTGCTATAATAGTGCCACACTATAATAACATGTTAAATGCATTGTAAAATACGCACAGCAGACAAGCACATCAATAAGATGCACAAAAACCGAAAACATCTGCGTTGGTTGGTTTTTATAGCATCATGGTTGACGTCATTCAAGAGACTTGATGTTTTTTTGGATGTGAAATATGACACAAATTCATAGTTTCACGTGGCCGATAAAGTTTATCCTGTTCACAGTGAGCATCGTTAAGATGAATGATGTCACTTTATCTTTAAAGGCAGAGAGACAGATTAAGCTCCACAAAATTCAAGCATCTGGGGCTTTTATATAAAATACATTCCTTATTTGTTATGGAAATTAGCTGCACTTATTTTAAGAGGGAATAATCAGCCCGAGGGGAGAAAGTCAGCAGAGTAACAAGATTTTAAATCTGCCTTATCATGACACAAACTGCCACTGCAGATTAACGATTAACTCATTAAGACCCGCCTCTCTAACTGCAAACAATAAATCTTTTGGTTATACCCTAAAAAGACTGATATTTGAGCTTCTTTGCAAAACGAGCACCAGTCACGTAAGTGGCACAGGCTAAGGACAGGTTTATATACCAGTGTACGAGTGTATGTGTTTAATTAACTGTCTTTTTGTATGTAGTGAACTAAAATAGAGGGAACAGATTTCTGAAATCAAGATAATCTCATAAATCTATATTATCAGTCAAATGTAAGTTTGTAAATGAAGTATTTGATGCATGTGTTATTAACAACGTAAACGAAGGTGATTGTAAATGTTTTCTACGAGGGAGCTTGTGTTATTGTGTGAAAGGCTGAAGGGTTTTCGTGTTTGGCGAGTTTTCCGGTTGGTATTTGTTTAATTGATCTGTTTCACTGTGACTAAAGGACAAATGGTGCTCAGCCATAAACCACAACATTTCTGATGCCCAGTTTGTGTTTGCTCTGAGTAATATTCAGACCTGATCATGAAGTAAGGAATAAAACCCTGAAGTTGATTATTTTTCTATAACGGCACCCAGAGTGTTTTATTATTCTTATACTAAAGCAATTTGCCAACTATTAGTACCTTTTATACATTTATAGTTATGTTTAAAGTTGTGGAAAAGCCATAAAACAAATTAGTTCCTGTTCTTACTTACGCTACAGCAGCTGTAAACAGTCGAACCCGCACCAGCCTAGTGTGGCGTTATCATCATGCAAAGTGTTCTTCTTCCTGCTTTTTATTCTTCTTCTTTTTTCCTTTTCCTCTCCAGAAAAATAACAAAATGGAACAAAAGCTAACCCTGTTCCTGATGTTCATCATTCTTATTGGCTGGACTCAGGGAGTGAAAAACCTTACCAAGTACTACAGCTCCTACTACGGGATGCCGTGTGATGATTCCTGTGACACGCATAAAAAAGACTACTTCTGGTGCAGCACTAAAAAGGGCTGGGATTATTGCTCTGCAGAAGAGAAAACAGAATACAAAGGCCAGCGGTGTCGAGATGACCATCTCTGTGGGATGTATGGCAAACGTTACCACTGGTGCTACAGCGAGGGTGGCAGCTGGGGTTACTGTGGGGTACTGCGTAATACAGCAGAACCAAAGGCACTGTTATATAAGGGTTCAACCCACATGAGTGTTTGCTGGGATGATTGTTTGTATGATGAGGACAAGAAGTACTTCTGGTGTCACACAGATGAAGGGTGGGACTACTGCTCTCCACTACCTGATGTCACGTACAAGAACGAGCCGTGCCGCCTGGACCATTATTGCGGCACCCACGACTCCAGTTACACCTGGTGCTTCACAAACTCAGGTTCCGATTACTGTGGACTCATCAGCCCTGCGGAATGCCGGCACGTCATCCCTGAACCAACGAAAGAAGACTCGAAGACTGTGATCTCCTGCACATGGAAGGAGAAAAACAATCAAAAAGAGATGAAGTTCAATGCCGAGACAGACCTTACTATATCTAATGAAGGTTCCACCTGGAAGAATGAGATAATCAATTTCATTGCACGCTGGAAAAATACCTATTTGAACCCAGAGCCCAGTTCCAAACTGATCACCTCAAACAACCTCAGGTTTGATGTACAGAAGCTGGTCAATGAAGAAGGTCAGCAATACTATATCCTGCAAATCATGGTGAATCTACACGCCCAGACTGGGAGGAGCACCAGCCTGGCCCTGGTGGTCATACCGGAGTACGAAGAAGTTCCAGACAGATTTATCCGATTGGCCTTCATGGAGAGCTTCCGTCATCGGGCCAGGATTTCCATGGAGTTCAGTTCAGATATTGCTTAATAGAATTTCCTCTCCTTTCCTGATTTAGCTAGATACTAATTATTTTCAAAAATTATGACTTAGGCACGCTTCACGGCTCACTGTACTAAAACATTTACTCTATCATTAGGAAATCACAATTTGAACCTCCATGATGCTACAGCCATCCTTGGCCTGAAGTCAGGGAAGCAATTGGCC
>JAQQZR010000013.1:1398064-1417449 GCA_030068235.1 Notoglanidium macrostoma | reverse complement strand
TTTAGAAAAGGGAAAAAAATGACATAATTCTTTTCTAATTTATTAGGTCCAAGAATTTTTCCCTAAAGCTCTCTGTTCTCGGTAGTTTTCCGTGCTGTCCTGTATGTCGTCCATTTAAATGTGATTGCTGCGTTTACTGTCACCACACCCAGACCTGTCATTTTATTCTATTTTCCCTAAAGTGCTACCTCTTATTTGTTCTCAACTTTCCAGAAATGAAGTTTTGAACACTGTATTGTGTTTTACTCCACTGTACTGATTGAATGCCGAGTAAAGCTCATAAACGTGTGGAAATGAAGTGTCCATTGTTAAAAGTGCTGTATAAATAAAATTAAATTGATCTTTGCTCTAAATCCTGGAAAAATCTTTAACTCCATTTTCCAAAAGCCAGTGCTGTTTTTGAAACCATTTCTGAAGGCTCAGAGTTTGATGATTCCAATGGTATGTTTTAGACTATGATTAATGGACATCATGCAACGTCAAAATGATTTTATATCAAGCACGATGACGCCCAGGAGTACGAGTTCAGTCTGCACGCGAGCCGAGGCGTCCAGGTTCCGTTCGCTTTGTGGCAGTAGACTAGGTTTCTGATCTGAATCAGTGCCTCAGTGTCTATTATTGGGTTTCTTATTTGTTGCAGGTTCTTCAACATTCCAGCAATGGAAATGGACAAGTTCAATATGTATCAATTTTCTATGAAATAATATGTAAATATTTCAATAAAAAATAGAAATAGAAAAGTGCTGGATTAATGAACATGTTACTCTCATGACATATTTTTATGGTGATTTTATCACTACTGACCGAGTTTTAATAAAGAACATTATGTAAAATTTAAATGCCAATCATTTGTACCATAAATTGTGCAACTGTGGATGTGTTTTGCAATAATGTATTGCAAGTAAAGGATCTAGATTGTTTAAAACCCTAAAACCTAAAAAGTCTTTGGCTTTTCTGAAGCTGACGAATGGAAACAGTGTGTTTTAAAATGGATTAAGACCAACATTCCCAATCCAGTTCCAAAACCCAATCCATGTTTTTGCTCTGTTCAAGTTTCCAAAATAACTCTTGGCGGAAATCAGGGTCTGTACAAATTGCGTAAATCTGTGGATTGAAAAACATCTGGGTTAAGCACATAGTAAGCTGGACATGGTTGAACATTTCCAAATCCTTCTCCGAGGAGTTTGATTTAGGAAATACGGTCCAGTTGGTGTAGTGTTTGTGAACACTGAGTATTTTCACACATCAGGTAAGACCTATATAGTCATTTCTGAATATCTTCAAGATCATTATATTTTAATTCGGATGCAAAATAAATGGATTTTAATTATTTCTGACTGCGGAAAATAGGGTCGATTCACTGTAATTTCCATTTTATAAATATGTTCCACAATTGTTTGCTCTTCACTGAATAAGGCATTATTGTTTAAGTATATATTTAATACCTAGCCTTTGTATGGACACCTTATTACTTTCCTTTTTTTTTGCTTTGCTGCTTTGAAACAGAATGTTCAGTAAGCGTTTACACTCAATGGCCGAAAGTACATCGACCCCAAAAGGTCACATCTGTACGCACCTGTTTTGCACATTATTTATAACATTCGTATTGCTCTTTAATTGTCTTTGACTTGTTTAGATACTGTAGTTCTGAATTCTGCTTCAATCCAATTCCTTCTGCGTTCTTCTTTCCTTGTACCTTCCACGGTAAATTATGTGGAAGGGTATGAAATGTAAATTTAGTTCTCCACACTTTTTTTTTTTTTTTTTTTTACAGTCCCTCAATCGCTCTTCATGTCATTAATTTGAAGATGTGACGTTGGAATATGGTATTATTTCAAGTCCATATTAACCGATAGAATTCCACTGAACTGCGCAAATACACACAAAATGTTGAGTTAAGCAATAAAATTTAAAGGCAACAATGCTCAATACTTTTTTTTCTGTCTAAAATTCAAGTTCATTATTTTCTCACTGTGCAGCATTCATCATGGAGTGGAAAAGCTCCTCTGTTGCCTCACTCTCTTCTTTGTCTGTGTTAGTGCGTCCCTGAATGAAGCCTTACGCAAAATCGACGATCTAAAAAGCAAAAAGTTTGGCCATGAGTACCCATGCCATGGTCTTCTCCTGCTGCACTGGCTGGCCAACCACATCTCCATCCAAACAGAAGACATCCTGCTTCACTTTGATCCTGCACGGCAGGACTATGGCTTGAAGTTCTATAACGGCACCAATAAAACCAACTCTACCCTTCCGCACTTGGATGAGTCGGGCGACAGAGTGTACTACTCTGTGGGCAGTCTCAGTTCAGAGGCTGTCCGGACAAAGCTGCCTCCGTATGTCACCCAGGACTACTACAATGCCTTCAAGGACCCCAAGAGAGACCTGGACCGCATAGTCCTCCGAGTGCAAAAGAGCGACCCAAGCCGAGCAGACAAAGTGTACATCACACAAGCAGTCACCAATGACCAAGAAGTGGACTATGACCCAGAGGAAACCTTTGAGCTCAGTCCTAAACTCTTAACGCAGATACAGATTCTCAAAAACCCTCTCGATTTAATACAAGCTCTTGAATCATATGTGAATGGAACTCAAAAGTCAGATGATCCGAGACTTGTCCTCTCCAAAGATCAACTTCTCCACCACTTGAAATATTCTGACAAACGTCTTCAAACTATTTTTGAAGACCCAAGCATAAGGTGGCTTCTGATTCTGGCTGGATACGACATAGACAACAGGTACAGCATCCATAAGAATACATGGTCCTGCTCAACTGATGAGCCAATCCAGCGTGATCAGATCTCCAGCGATCCTGAGACACTGTGTGAAGGCGACCATGCGGTAAAGATAGAGGTGAAATCCACAGAAGATGGCTATGCAAGAATCATTTGGAGTGGTTTGCCCAAGAACATGATAAAACTGAACACTACTATTGTCGTTTTTGGTAGTGATGCCTCTGATGATCTTCGGAGGATCACGGACATCCTAGGCCAAAGTTCAGGATACTATGAAACCTTCTTGGCGCTGAATCATGGACTTCATCCACGTCTGGTTACATTCGGTTTCGCCACAGACTACGGGTTCATCGGCTTCCGTTACTCAGTAATTTGGAGAGGAACACAGTTTGACGAGGCTAACAGAGTGATTCCTACTGAAATTACTGGCTACAACGCAAGCCTTCAACTTTACACCAGAAATGGCTACGCATGTGCTCGGATATACATCAGAAAGTCTTTCACCAATTGGAAAAAAAAGTTTGCCAACTCATGGGTGTCTTTCTATGCCAGTGATCAAGCTCTGGACCACAAATATAAGTATTATCAGTGGGTCACCAAGTTCGAGAAAGTTGACGACACCAAAGACTACCAACTCTATGAGTACGAGTCATCCATGAGTATTGGACCAGGAGCCCAAGCTCGCTTTCTGTTCTCTAGAGATGACGCCACTTTTTTTTCCCTCCTGTTGTCTTCTGCAACTGTGAAGGCTCGCACTGTTCCTTGGGAGAGTGAATAACTAGAGATAAGTAGAAAGTTTTAAAAAAGAAAAGTTGTAACAAATTTAATATGCTAATCTTGCTTTTTTTATTGGGATGAATATGCAAATAAATTGGATGTTAAATAATATATAATGTATAGAATCAATAAAAATGATTCCACAGCACTTGGTTGGAAGGTGTTGATTATTTTTCTCAAACTGCAGCCCTGACAGCAGTGCAGTTGTGATTGTGGCCCAAGAGCTGATGTTTATAGCTGTAATAATGTGAGTAAGAACAGGTCAACATATATAAATGTAACTATAAAAGGATAAAAAGTATAACAGAATTCTTTAATTAATTCTGTGCAACGAAGTGATATGACAGTGAGTGTCAGAACTTTGACTTTTAATTTTTTGGCTCCAGTGTAAAACTAAAGACAGCAAACACGTGTAGGCTGATAAATTATTCTGGGGATGGGAGTGGGGTGTGTACATTTTTTAACATGTGTAAATTTGTGAACATTAAACTTGAGGCTAAAAACTAATCCTTTGATTCATTGTTTTTTAACTAGATGTAAAATTTTTGTGATGCATCTAGTAATTAAAGTCAGGCCTAAATTTGAAATCTGGGTTTTTGAATTTACACCTTCTTCATTTTGGCAAGTGTTTTATGTCTAAAATGGCTGACAGCTGCTACAAGAACTGCACCAGTGTGGGACTAAAATGGTTTCTTTACTGTGACTTTGGCTCCCTCTTCTGTCCCACCACAGTAGGTTATAATTATACTATTTATAATCGGTTTGTTATAAAGTGCTCTTAGGAACATTCTGTCAAAAGATCATACAGTCTCCTGCTGCAGCTTTATAGAGCACTAATGAAATTACTTCTATTTTGTATCCTTTTCTTCTCTTTTTTTTCTTCTTATCTTTTCTTATTTAATACAAAATAACCTTGAGTAAATAGTACAAACAGAAACATGACCCAGATTTAGACTTAGATTTAGACAGGTTTGTGCTCATTCTACTATTACCTTTATTCATATTTGTAAAAAGTCTTTTTTTATTAAAAAAAAAAAAAAAAAAAAAGGAGGGGTGGTGGTTGGGCTCGTGCTTTCAGAGTGAATATATAACTCTGGTTTCATTTACACGGTATTTTTCGGCCACTTCAGTTTACAGCAGCAGCAGCAGATGTTTATTATCGGAGCTTTATTATAAGTTTATTGTCGGAGGGAATCACTAGCAAAACTCCAGGCAAAAAAACGTCACATTACGGTTGATTCCAGAGTGCTGTGTATGTTAAAGATTAAGATTTAAGGCCAACACAAAGCCACGTGTTTACTTTAGAGTGCGTGCGTGCGTGTGTGTGCGTATTATTCACGCTTGCACATAATAAATGAATAGATTAACTAGAATCATGTCGTGAATAAAACACAATCAGACGTGTTTACCCTCATTGATTTTTAGTCAATGTGTGAAATTAACTATTTTAACTTTGTGCAGAAATTTTTTTTTTTGCTGGTTATAATCTATATTATAACCCTAATATAGGGGCAAACCCTAATGCACTTTAGATTTCACTTAATAAATAAATAAACATTTAAGTTGGAATAATCGGATTTTTATACTAGCAAAATATACTACATTTCTGCTGCAAATGAACCCTTAAACTTTGTTTCTAGCACCGACTGTTCTTGTACAATTCCACAGAATGTAACGCGCTGTGCTGTACGGCATTATATTCTACACGTATTTACTGCATTTACACACGTGGGAGCGTCACCTCAAAATCAGTCCAGTTGGTCAATAAAAAACAGCTGTTTTATTGGATAACCTAAATCTATACTTAAAGGTCCACTATGTAGGAAACAGAGTATGTATTCCATAATATATGTATGGAATTCATAATCATGTCCTCATTGGTGTATAATTACCTGTGACTCTTAATCGTTGTGTTTTCGTAAGCTTAGAATGAGCCCTTTATATATACCTATGGAGCGGGTCCACCTCTACGGAGCCGCCATGTTGCGCCGCTACAGTAGCCCAGAACAGACAAACCTCTAGAGAGCGCCGTCTGCATTGTGTGTTTTTACAAGTGCAGCGTGAATCCGGGAAGGAAACACCGGAAGGATGACAAATAAGTAGAAAGGAAGATGAGTAAGAAGAAAGAAGAGGAAGCAGTGTTTACTTGTGCTGGAAAAGTTTGAGAAGCTAAATTTTGAGAAATGGAGGATGATGTTTATTATTTATCACAGAAAAAGCAAGGCTGTGTGAATGTAAGTACTTGGAAATACGCTACGGGCACCTGGCGGCCACCGTACGCTCTAATACACGCTTGGAGAGGGAGGGGTAAGAGAGGGGCATTCAGGGGGCTGAATCATACACAGTGGGGCTTTAGTTATCTTTAATAATAAGGAGTCATTTGTTAAATTTGGTGCAGCTAAATCAGAGAGATTAGCGAAAATGTTTAATGAATCATCATGTTAACAGAAAATCAAATTTGGAGACAATCAGCTGTGAACTTTTTTTAACTGAATGCACAGCAGACATTTATTTGGCCTGCAAAGTCATATTTGTAGATGGTTTTCCAGTATGATATTTTGGTGACAGATACAGTATAGATTAAGAAATGTACTATATTTATATAAAACAATATGTGAATCATTTTCTGACGTAATGTCATTTCAAATCGCTATATCTCGGAATCAACTTTTGCTAAACTGGACGGTTTTTGTGGTGACGCCCCATCCATATGAGCAATCAATCAATGCATAGATACTGCACATGGCAAATTATATATAAATACCAACATGGGACTTTGTCAAACATTGAAAAATTGTTTTTCTTTGTAAACAAGAAAGGGCAGTAAATTATAAAACATATGAGAAAAAACGTACCTCTGCATTGTAAAATTGCCTTATACGGTGTTTATCCCCTTCAGTGCACAGTTCATGTGTGTACTTTGCTTATTTAAAACCCGTTCAGTTGGTGACCAATTATATTTACTGTAGATCCATAAATAACAAGAATGTCATTAAAAACATCCTAAACCATGATGTTGTTGAGCTGCTTTGAGTCACCATGAAAAGCCTGTAGTAGCAACTTACAATCACGGCAGTTTGGGTTGAATTGGTGAAAGTTTTGAGCGCATGCCATACACTGTGATTTCTGCAGTGCCTAACTATTGTATCATATAATATTTTTGTACATATGGAAGTGAGCAGGACTAATCATAGTTCTTCTAATGGCATATGTAATAGGTACCCAATAAACCACAATTTTGAAGGAGATAAGACACCATTAGCTAATTTTCTGCTGGTGTCAAAACATCACTGATAATCCTCTAACCATGAGGTGTGTTCTCTGCTTTCTCATTTTTGTAGATTTTAAAATGGACGGGAAAGGACTGCTTTGTGGTTTCCTTTTCTACCTGATCTTAAAAAGTGGTGCTGCCATCCAGACCCTCAAAGACATCGAAGACCTGAAGACCACAACAACCTCCATGAAAGAATTCCCTCGCCATGGCCTCATGCTTCTGCACTGGTTTGCTAACAATGTCGAAGTTGATTCAAGTGGAAAAATGCAACTTAATTTTATACCAGGACAAGGCAGCTATGGATTACATTGCTCTAAAGATACTGATCGAAGACCACCTTTTCATTCTTCTGAAAGTCTTTACTACGCTTTGGGTGACCTTGATCGTGGGAGCGCTCGAATGCTACCTTTTTACGTTATGCATGATTTCCACCATTCAATGGAATCTCCGCAGAAAAATCTAGACCGAGTGCTGATTCAAGTTCAGCAGAGCAATCCAACTAAAGTAGAGAAGGTGTATATGACAGAGTACCATAAGAACCACAGCCAAGGAAGCAGCTACAATCCTGAGTGTACTTATGAGATCAGCGCTCAGTTCCTGATTCAAATTCAAGCACTTGGCACGGATATTGTGTGCGATGCAAATGATCCTAGACTGGATTTTAGCCTGTGTGAGTTCTTGAATCACCAACAAAAAGCCGCCAAAGTATTAACGATATATCCAAAGACTCCAGGTCTTGAATGGTTTTTGACACTGGCTGGTTACAACATCGACTCGAGGTTTGGTGTATTTTCACAAGCATCATTCTGCGCAATTAACCAAACTGGTAATCCAACTGATAATTGCTCTCCACCTTCCACTGGTATCAGGGACGTCATGCAGAACAAAGTAAAATTAGAGGTGAAATCCACCTCAGAAGGGTATGCCAAGATCACGTGGAGTGGAATACCAGAGAATGTTGCTAGAATGAAGCTAAAACTAGGCATTTATAAGGGCAGAACCAGTACGGACCCTTTGAGAGAGTATTCACTGAATGGAAGGACATATGGATCCATAGACACTAGCGTGCCCCTAAATCCTGGCCTTCAGGTACAGCTTCTACAAAGTGAAAAGATTCCTTACTACTTTTTTTTCCAAACCACGTACTACACAACGATCTGGAAAGGTGCAGAACTCGACGAAGCCAACAGAATTCCTCCGGCTAATATCAGAGGTTATCAGGGCAGCCTGCAGCTTCATACTAAAGATGGCTATGCCTGTGCCAGACTCTACATCAAGAAGTCCTTCATGAACTGGAAAAATGCCTTCAACAACGCTTGGGTGGGATTCTATGCCAGCAAGGCAGATGATAATGCGAAATATAAAGAATACGCATGGTGTATAAACTTTGAGAAGATTCCAGAAGACGATTGTTCTTTGGATTATGAGATTTATCAGTATGAGTCCAGTGTGCATATTGGCCCTGGAGTCCAGGCTCGATTTATGCTGACTGCACATTATGGTAGTGAGAAAGCTCGAACCGTACCCTGGGAGGACTAGTCAATCTTCAGATAATAGCTGTACTTTTAGGTCAAGGTTGTAAGTTTTTCTAGATCCTTAGACAGAGCCTTCACCTTCAGAGCATAAGCAAATGTCAAGTATTTCAAATAACTGAAATTCACTTACTTGGTTTCGTGGGTTACCTTGAAAAAGTAGTCAGCTTTTAACATTACTTCCAGGACTAGGTTGTCTAGAACATTAGCATTTGTGCATTGGAAAGAATAACCATTAAAGAACAGTTTAACCCCTAGGACTATTGTTTTTATCCATTAACTCTTGTATCTTGGTGGAAATAGTCATCCTTTAAACAACAGCTAAACACAAGGTCTAAATTTTCTAGACGCATAGTTGAGAAGAATTGCAAACTGTCAAACAACAGCCAAACCTCAAGGACTAGGCTGGACTTTCTAGATCCTGATCTGCTGGCCTTATTTTTTTCTGAACATTATCATTTCATGTTAGTTTTATCCTGTTCTCAGTTATACGTGTGCTTTCGCATATCCAGCTTCTTTCTCCTTATCTAATAGAGCTGTTTCAGGTCAAATTAAGGAACCTCTAGGGTCTAGCCAATTTGTAAAATTGAGCCAATTTTGTCTCATGTCATGACAAAATTCTTATGTTTGCAATATTAACCAACAAATTATCTTCACATAGTTTCATAGGCTAACTGTCTTGCCAGGAATCTGGGAATACCACCAAATGGAAACCATCCGCTTGATGCCTCTTAAAAACCAACCTTGCAAACTAATACATGTTAATTTTGCTTTGTTTGTTAGAGTTCTTTTGTCCTGAATAACAATGATCTGTTCCTGATATTCCTATTGAAATGTATAGCTCCGGATTGTATTATAAGAATCTTGGTCATGAAGGGTTACGGGATCACTAGTTGTCCCATAAGTGGTTCTTGTTGTCTTGGCTACATCATTTACACTGTTGATATATGAGTGCGAGAAGAGAGCAGTTTTTGTAATTACAAGATAGTTGTCTAATACAGCTGATATCAGAGTTATATTATTAGTATGTGCAGAACGTAAAAGCCAAGTATTGGTTCACTCAACTATCAAACATCATTACTTTCCTTGACTAAGCCTTTTTATAAATATAATTCGATATGACATTGATATTTCTGCTTGTCCCAAAGTAAACTATAAAATGAGATTAAAATGCCTTTGTTTTGTGATTACCTTCCATCACACACTTCAGGAAACAGGAGTTGATTTACACACACTAAATGCGATCCATAACGTATGAAATGACTTCTTTTTACCTTGTGTAATTGAATAACACATACCTCGTTAGAGCGCATTACAAACTCATTACAAACTCGTTACAAATACCCAGCACACATTAAACTGGCATGCAGATTGAATTACCTTTTTAGCAGAGGGATAATTTGATCATTAAGCTTTTCACCCATAGACTTGCTGATTGATACACAGCCAACTAATTCGGGCGTCTGAGGATACAGTGGCGTTCCTATTTAATATATTTGATAAAATGACCAAAAAAAAAAAATGCTTGTACAAGGTAGCTGTACCTGATAGAAGTAATCTGCTCATTTTAAGACGCCAGAATTGTTAAGATCTTAGCTTTTAGTATTTTTTTATACAAAACAATATAAAAACTAGGACTGGCTATTCGAGTCAATTCTGATTCACAAGCTAGCGATTTGATTCAATTCGATGTGATTTGATTCTGATCCGATACTGGTTCATTAGGAATGAGATATGAAATACTATACAGCAGGTTTTCATATTTTGAGTGATGTTTAAAAAAAGCTTTGTCATGTTTTAGAGAATACAAAGTGGTTCCACATGCCAGCTTTCATGAGTAAATATAGCAGGGAGCTCAGATTAGCCATTAGCCAACCCTTTGGTTTTCTTCTATGCGTTCACTGGTCTTTAATCGATAAATTTAAAGTCTTTAATCAAAGAGAAAATGAACCTAGAAAACCGGCTGATTCGGTTCGATTCACGCTATTGGGTTCAAGTTTTGATTTTGCCACATTATTTTTTAAAAAATTAAATGAAGAAAATTTTATTACCAAAACAAAATGCAACATTTATTTTCCTATTCATCAACTTACATATTCCTTTTGTTAAATAAAAGTATCTTTTTATTTATTTTCTTAATAACCAACAATAATTATTTTAAGGTTGGAATAAAATATAGTATCCAATTAACTAAAATATTCCTTTTATAAAAAACGAAAAAGTTAATAACAAATAGGCCTTTTCTTAATAATCATTTATGAACATTTGTGAAGGCTGTAGCTTATTAAGCACAAAACAACTCCCTCAATTTAATACTTTTTCTTTGCTCTCGGCAGTCTGTAAAAACATTTCTCAGATTTCTTGTTGAATCTGTTTGTACAGTCAATCGCACAAAAGCTCTTTCCCATTTTTGACTTTCTTTCCATGTTTTTGTGCGTTTTGTGCAGTGTTACTTCCACCTACGTTGATGTCACGTGCATACCCGATAAAACTGTTCGTTATTGTGCCCTCTGCTGTCTAAACAGCGCAGTAATAGCTAGAAAAAAACAATGAGATATATGTGATATACGATATACCGCCGCTTCATGGCAAGTTTCTGGTGCTGTTGTGACATCACCTCGTACTATGGCGCCCCAGCATGCAAGGCACATGGCATTAATTTCTGAGGACGCACGCACACTACATTCCAAAATGAACAGAGGATATGTGTTGCAGCCGCCTCCTGTACGCGTAGTTACAAGCACGTACAATCCAGGCTTTAAAGTAAAGGTTTCTGTAGGGATTTTTCAGATGGTTACATGTTCTAGCTTCTTAAATAGATTCTTAAACCAATGACAAACCACAGAAACCTTTAGGATGCTTCATTGCACCCATTTTCACCAACACTGCAGCTGTATTTATTGCGCCCAGGATTCCGGTCCATGCTTTGGGTACGACTAAAGAAAAAAAGACAAGCATTGGTATTTTTAAGAATAATTTATTGCCAGTAGTAAAGCGATTAAGCTAGTGGCAGTATTAAAAAAAAAACCAAAAAAACAAATCATAAACAAGACCGAAGCATTGCTCAAACCGAGCGGTTGCTTGAAAAAAGTCACGAGTCCACACTTCATCTCGCAATATAAATATACCGGGTCCCGTTTTTTTTTCTTGGTGGAAAAATAAAGAAGTTTCAAAAGTTTTACAAAAAAAAGAAAGAAAAAAAAAAACCACACAAAAAATGAAACTGACATCACAATAATATGCAGACGCCCATCGGCGCGGAGCAGGAAGTGTGGAGACGGTTACACGCACGTTTGTTTTCTTTTACCACTGAGTAAATCTTCTTATATCTTTTTTTTTTCCTCTTTTTGTTGTGCAGCAAAAGCTGATAATGACACAGTTTCATTTTTTTCCCATTGATTCTTTTTTGAAAAATAAAAATAATAAAATATCTACAAAAAGAACTAGTCAACTCTTAAAATCAAAACTGTACAGTACCATTTACATTACAAATGAATGAGCATTTGTAATAATAATAATAAAAAAAAAACAGATTGCATGATTTTACCTATACAAATACAGACAGCTATCGCTTGAAATGACGCTTTTTTTTCGTCTTATTATTTTTTCATGATGGTCATGAACAAGATGGTGTGAATTCGATATCATCATACAGCGTGTGAAGGCAGACACACACCTGTACACACTCTGCGCCGGCCGCTCCTCCTGGAATTAGCTGCTGTGCTCCAGAGGAGAGAAAGTCCTTGGATATGTCCGTGTCTAAGAGAATGTGTGCGCTTGTGTGGTCATACATCTTGTGTGTGTATGTGTGTGTGTGTGTGTGTGTGTTTGGGTATACAACAACAGTCTCCTGCATAAGGTTTAATTTTCAGGCACTTTTTGAATTCTGCTCTCTATGGATCCAGTGTCAGACTTCGGTGTGTTGCTGCTGCTGCTGCTGCTGTTGTTGCGGTGCTACGATGAGCCGTCGGAACTGCGCCCCGTCCTCGGCACCGCTCTCACAGTCGCTCATCGGCGCCTCCGACTCCTCCACGTCCGAGCAGGACACCGTGGATGCGTACAGCGACAGCGAAACGTCGTCCGTCGCGATGCTGCCGCTTTTCGGCGGCTCCGGGTCGGAAGAAGGGTACTGGTGGTGAGGGAGGTAATGGCTGAGCGTGTAGAGCTGGGGTAAAGGCGGGCGCTGCCGTACCCATGATCCTCCAGGGCTAGAGGGGGCGGGGCCGAGGGTGTCGTATGATGTGGGCGGAGGTGGAGGAGGAGGCAGGTCGTCATGGGCGGGGAAGTCATCGGGTGGAGGTGGGAAATCGCTCTCTATGTCATAGCCACCCGCGTAATAGTCCGAGTCTAGCAAGGCGGGGTCGTTGTACAGGGTGGGCGGAGATTCCACCACCTCATACTGAGGAAACTCCTGGATTCCAGGAAGTTGAACACTCGGCATCCAATCAGATGTGTCCCAGTGATACCCTACAGGATGAAATGACAAATGTCAATTCATAATATTGTTACGTTAATCGGAAATTAGATTAGGAAATTAGGATTTATTTATTTATTTACAAGGAGACAAACATTTTCAGTTCAACTTATTCAAAAGGTTAGACCTCATTAGTGCTGTTAAATTTACATTATTGTCATTAATGCAATAAAATTCACTCCAAGACAGGATTCAAATCGGAATACATAAAATTGCTATGCAAATCTACTGTGTTAAAGTTATTTACAATCCAGATTTGTCAAGGATTCTGGCTGGAATCCAAACAGCAGGACTCGGGGGATGTGAATGAGCTGAACTGAATCGGATCCTGAACAAGACAACTTCGTGTTACTTTTAACAGGGTTAAAAAAAAACAGCAACACAATTTAAACATCATGCAGGAAACTTTCCACGTCAGCAACAAATGAGAATCACGCGGTTACGACAGGACACACACGTCACACAGAAATAAATAAAATGCAATAAACACTGATGCTGACTTAAGTGGCTTTATAAAAAAAAAAATTTAATCAATTTTTTATTACAGTACTACACAAGTTACTGTGCTATGACAAAAAAAAAAAGAAGAAATATTTAAGTTAGGCCACTGGTTAATACCGTAACGTAGCTACAATGTTAGCATGATTTAACTTTTATGTTAGCTTTCATTTCATTTCTTCATTAAACCGGTGTTTTTTTCCACAGCGCTGCATGCAGGTTCAGGGAGAAATCACAGGGCTTCAGGCAAACACAGAAAAAATTCAGTTCACCTCTCGGGTTCTTGAGCTCATGAGACGGGAGTGACTCTTTAGATGAAAGCAAGCAGCAGGTACAGAGGGAAGAAAAGGTTAAAGATTAAAAACTACGCCGAGAGAAAAAGAAGGAAATATAGAAAGGACATCCATCTCTAGGGCACAGGGATGCCATTTCCTTAATCAGACACGTCTCGGGGGAGTCAAAAGAGTGAGTGGGTGAAAATTCAAAGAGTAAATCAGTAAATACGGTATTCGCATGTGAAGTCTTTTTTACGAGACATGTCTGATTAAATAAACATGGCGTCCATGCATCCTGTTTATAACAATCCCCCACCAAACACTACTCATGGAAACGACGAGACAATCAAACAGACGGTACCTTGCGTCTCCACCAAGCCAGCCGCCGAGCTGACCAGGTGGATTACAGTCACTATGGAGGCTTCAGGGGAGGGAAGGACAGACGGACGGATGGATGGATGGATGGATGGATGGATGGATGGAGGGAGCAGATGAGAGAGAGCTAACGTTAGTGAGAGGAAAATGAACAAGCACCCGGGGTAAAGACGAAGGTGTGATGCGACACTGTGACGCTGGATGCCCCCCCCCCATCGAGGATGTGGTTTCGTTTCGACTTGCTTTGGACCGAGAGACGAACGTCAGGTTCATTTCGTTTTGAGCGTTTGCTTTATAGTGTTGCTTGTTTGAAACTATCCGAATCAACTCACTGTCTGAACGCAAACCGAAATGAAAGACTGTGAAAATCCAGACCGTGCTCCACAGTCAGCTGCTATGACACAATAAGGAATAAAACACGCGATCAGTTCTCCATAACAAAACGTATGGAATGGAAAAGGAATTATAGATTTGTTCAACCTACCAAGTGGGAGCAAACATGGCTGCTTTTATATAGTAAGTCTCTCGTTTGCTCTGTACAATCTCCAAAAGCAACAAGCTAGCCAGCTAATGTTAGCAATAACATTCATAACCTAATCAAAATAAGAAACTGCTTGATCAATGTTACAAATGTAGCCTATGACATGTCTGCATGTTAGAGTATAGTCGCATTAAAAAGCAGAAACATGGTGATTTATGTATTTACCGTTGATACATTTTGATCCTGTGATTGTCGAGGTTTTTCCGAAACTTCGAGGAGGCATATTCTCGTTGGGTTTTTTTTCCTACAAATGTAGAGTTACAAGGTTTGGCTGAATGCAGCTGAACCTGTGTCTTTACAGGTCTGAGTCTGGGTTCTACCTGCACCAGGTTCTGGACGCATCATGACGAAGAACAAAGCGAGTGAAGACTCGATGTTTTTGGGTGGATGGTGACACACTCATGGTTCCACGGACACTGACGATACGATACGAGCAGAAGGAAGGATCGGGATCAGCAGGATTCTCAAGGATAAAAAAGAAAAGTGAAGAAGGGAATGGCCATCTGGTTCCAGGTGGAAACAGGAAGCAGGGAACTCCAGGTTGGGGGGACAGTAAAGTAGATGGCCCAGATTAATGGACTAAACAATTTTGAGACACAAGTGGAATTCCTGTACCACTGAGGTCTTCAATTATCCACAGCCTGGATGCACAAATATCCACAAAAGAAGCAAACAGAAAAAGGAACTGACAAATTAACCCAATTACCAGTAGATGGAAAAATAAAAGAAAGGGGGAAAACACATGCTTCTTGTTTATGCCCTGAGAATCAGACTTTTTAGTGAGGCGATCCGTTCCTTCTCCATGCCGTTATGTTTGACTTACGAGTTTAGCTAAAACCTCGCCCTGCGTCTTTGGTGCGGTTTGATCCAAATGGGAGCTAAAGCCCCAAAGCAGCGAGTTAAAGAGGGGGAGAGAAACAACACAACAACATGACCCTCAAACCACAAACCGTTTCCTCAAGTTACAAAAAGAGAAAGAAAGAACGAGGTGGTTAGTATTCATGCTAATGCTAACAAGACTGCAGTGCTACGATGGAAACGATAAGACCGTAGATCACAAGAAATTTTTTTTCGGTTTGCTTGAACATGCAAGTGCATAGAATCTTTTGTGCTACAAATATGGCTAACAGCAAAAATTATTACACAAAGCTAACTTACTAGCCCACAAACGACATATAACCACTATCGTAAACGTATAACTAGTCAATGTAACTTACCATATGAAGATATAATTCACCGGAAAATGCTAAGACTGCTAATAACAAGTTAGCATTTAGCCATAGTAAAGTTGTCCATCAAAAATGTTAGTTAGCTTTGTGTAGACTAGTCAGATTTTCTTCACAGTTAGCGTCTTCTGGGTGAACTAATTTCAATAATTTCACTTTAAGTCAAAAATATTCATGAACTATCAACTTCATGACAAATTAGCAAGATTCAGTTAGGCTTGCAGTACTGTTTAGTAAAGCGCTAACAAGCTTCTGCTAATTATAAAACCCCGGAGGAGGATACACATCAGAGCAGGAATGATGCTAATGATGCTAACTGCTAAACAATCCAGTACCGGTTAGCATAAAGCATGCACGTACCATTGTCGTCGCAGGACTCGGACTGGAAAGAGCTGAGCGACTGCACCTCGGACATGCTGCCCCGGGTGTTATAGGGGTGACATGTGCTGTCCTCCACAGCCTTCTTACTGAAACACGGGTCCAGATCTACGACTTTAGCTGCATGTAGACAAGAAAGTTGCACAAGATGAGCACTCAGCTACGTTAATTCCAATTCTGCTTCCTTTGTTTAATTATCATGTAATTTTAATGTGTTCTTATGCCTGGTTGTAAGGTAAGTCCATCAAAGAATGGAAATGTCAGCTCTGTCCTTACCGTCGTAATCATAGTCCCAGCTGGGTTTCTGAATCGAGTCGCTGTCCGAGGCGGAGTTGGAGGGCGGTGGCGGGGGTAGGTTGGGCGCCACGCTGCACACAGCAACAGCCTTGCGGTGCCCATGGCCTACCGGGTCAGGGTTGAAGGTGCTGAACTCGGTGTGCTCGGGAACAACCGAGCCTTCAAATGAGCTGCGGTCCAGGTTGTTGCGAGAGTCACTCGGCACGCTGGGAGTGTACGAGATGGGTCGCACGGGCACTTGGGGCGGCACGTCAGAGTAGATGTTCCTGCCCAACTTGGAGTCGTAATACGGACGCTGCAGGAAGGACGAGGGCAGGTGCTTGTCATCGTCAGGTGATTGGGGCTTGGTGCGCCGGCACACGCGCTTGCGGATCACGACAAATAGTAGAGCCAAGATGAAGATCACGGCCACGAAGACGGCAATGCCGATGACCTCCTCCAGGCCAATGTTCCAGGACGTAGAGAGCACCTGGTTGCTTATCTGGGGGTGCTGCTCACAGTGGTGACCTCCATAGCCAAGAGAGCAGTTGCAGCTGTATGAGCCGTACGTGTTCTGGCATAGGCCACCGTTGGTGCACGGGTTTTTCAGACACTCGTCCACATCGCTCAGGCACCTGACCACGCATACAGACATTTAGTCAACACACACACTGTCCTGTTCTCCTATCACTGAAAATAGTACCTTCAAGCTCTTGGAGGTCATAGAACTCTCTGTCTAACACGTACCTGTCTCCTTGGAAGCCAAGCTCGCACTCGCACACTGGGCCGTCCAGGCTGCCGATGCACCTGCCGTTGTTCTTGCAGGGGTTCTCTGTGCAGTACGGACCTAGCTGACACCTGTCACACATCCAAGACATATTAATAAGACAAGCAAGAGCAAAAAGTACCTTGCTGAGTCGTTAAACCCTCAAAATCAAATCACTATCCATGCCCTACCCAACTGGGCAAGCAGTCAGAACATTTGCAAATTCAATCAGAAAGTCAAACTCAGAGCTAGCACAATCATTTCAGGTCAAGTCTCACTGGCATTTCTTTTATTGCAAGGGAGTTCCCCGGTGTACCCCTTCATCCTACATCCCATATATGTCATGTTTGTTATTGTGCAATTTACCATGAAGGGGTAACTCTGAATGACAGCCAGAGTTGTAATTCCAATGAAAGTGTGCTATCTGGACACCTCAAACACTCAAATGTTCTTTAGTGTGTTGTCTCACCACTGGCCGGAGTACTGGCCTCGGCACTGGCAGTAGAAGTCATCTCCACGTGGCACACAGGTTCCACCATAAAGACAGGGATTGGATGAGCAGGGACTGATGCCAACCTCACAGTGGCTGCCCACAAACAGAGCACTGCACTTACAGAAATAACCTACAACATAACAGAGCGACAAATGTGGACCAAAGAAAAAATACTGATGAGCATCGGCTCTGAATTTTGGGTTGCGTAGTTATGAACATATAAAACGTTGGCATTTCATTTCTATATGTAACTTGTCAATTGTGGTAAACTAGCATGCTAACTGCAAACACAACACAAGCATTTTCAGCTGCTACTTCTTTAAATCTGTGCTCTTTAACTCCACCCCAATCCCAGACCCCGTACCTCCATTGGGCAGCTCCGTGCAGGTCCCCCCGTTGGTGCAAGGCTCACTGGCGCAGCTCGATACCCGAGGAGGTGGGCTGCAGCCAGGCACAGCTTCCACCAGTTCCTCCAACACAGAGTGGGCGCTACGAGGCTGCGATCTCAGTGGCAGCTCACGTCCGTTCAGCACAACCCCCTGCAGGCAGCCCCTCAGGCCATTGGCCACCCCCGCCTGCCACACCTGCCCACCAAAGAAGACGCTGGTGTCCAGGTTAAGTGTACGAAGGTTCCCCTGTGCTTTGCCTGAGGCGGTATGTGCTTGGTCAAGCACCAGGCGAGCATAGTTGCCATCCACCTCGAGCGAGACTGTGTGCCATTCACCATCATTCACTAGGGGGCTGTGGATGGGGACGACACCTGGCCCACTGCCACAGTCGAACTTGTACTGCAGGCGTCCATTCACAATCTACACACACACATTCCATTCACTTAATACTTTGCACAGGTAATGCTGCAAGCTACATTTCATCTGTCAATCACAAACTTTACCATGACATCACCACTAGCCTTTCTTTTCAGTTATGTGGCTGATTATTGGCAGAATGCTATTGATAGCTAAATACTTAGCATAACTAACTCTAAAGTAATCTATCCAGCAGTAGCTATCAGATGTTAAGAAATGTTAAGGGTTTCAGCACAACCGAATGAATGTTAGGTAAACTATTTAATTAGCCAATTCAATTAGCAATGTAGCTAATGCTAAGCTAAATAGTATATTGTGTAAATGAAAGCAGCCATGTTTGTTAGAAAGCTAGCCAACATTTACTACTATACTATGTACTATATTTTCCATTATATTGTGGAATCAGATTTAAATGACTAAAATGAGGTTTAAATTACTAAAATGTGAATTAATGATGTAGATTATACCCAAAAGCCAAGATAACGTTAGGTAATGTGTTGTATTAAAACGAGTAGTTAAGTTTTACAGTAAATTAGCTAACATTAGACTGCGATATAGCAAAAGTGTTTGATTTTATAACTTTCTCACAGGCTAAATAAAGTATGGGGCAAGAAATGTGTGTGTGTGTGTGTGTGTGTGTGTGTGTGTAAAACATTCTCAAGAGCTAAGTGTAGCATAGCATAGTGTGTGTGTATGCAAAGCAGAAACAGAAGAATGCTGTAAAAAGGATAACATAGCATATAACAGCCTACCACTGCCTCTCTCTCTCTCTCTCTCCCTCTCTCTGCCTGTCTCTCTCTCTCTCTCCCTCTCTCTGCCTGTCTCTCTCTCTCTCTCCCTCTCTCTGCCTGTCTCTCTCATTCTCTCTCCCTCTCTCTGCCTGTCTCTCTCTCTCTCTCTCCCTCTCTCTGCCTGTCTCTCTCATTCTCTCTCCCTCTCTCTGCCTGTCTCTCTCTCTCTCT
>JAQQZR010000013.1:1377943-1388173 GCA_030068235.1 Notoglanidium macrostoma | reverse complement strand
CACACACACACACACACACACACACACACACACACACACACACACACACACACACACACACACACACGTATACTGCTTGACTTGTGGCTGTGTGTAATGTTTAATTCAGAGAGAGAGAGAAAGAGAGAGCGAGAGAGAGAGAGTTGGAGTTAATAAGTACGGTCAGACGACTAAATAGCCTCGGTTTTTCAATAATGCATCTTAAATGACTTGCAGGGCTTTTGTGTGTGTGTGTGTGTGTGTGTGTGTGTGTGTGTGTGTGTAAGAGACAGAGAGTGTGTGCATATGATTAATTTTCCTTGTCCATTGTCTACTTAGTTAAAGTCTGGAGTGAAACTACACACAAGACTAATGCAAGGAGCCTTGTGTGTGTGTGTGCGTGTGTGTGTGTGTGTGTGTGTGTGTGTGTGTGTGTGTGTAAGAGAGACACTGTTGGGATTATGCTTTTGCAGGTATGCAATTTGGATTAAAAGATGGGACCCTTTAGACGCTCGTCTGTGTGTGTGTGTGTGTGTGTGTGTGTGTGTGTGTGTGTGTGTGTGTGTGTGTGTGTGAATGGCTCTGGGAGCACCGAGATTGTCAAAACATGGCCAAGCATCAGCTTCGATACGTGCCATGACCCTTATAGAGAGCCGCACACACACACACACGTGCGCACACTCTCTCTCTCTGTCTCTCTCTCTGTACCTGTCTCATGGTCGATGCTGAAGTGTTTGGCTCCGGCTCCTGAGAGCTGGTAGTTGATGTGAGCGTTGGAGCGGATGTCGGCGTCAGTAGCAGAGACCTGGAGGACGTAGCGTCCGGATACGGCGTCCTCCGGGACTCGCACCGTGTACAGAGACTGCAGACAGAGAGAAGGCGGAGGCAGCTAATGAGGACAAAGTATTACAATATAGAACAAAACAAATGAAATACGTGTGGGTGCACAAAAAAAATAATAAAGCAAGAAAACTGGAGCAGATTAGATACAGAGCGAGCGAGACAGAGTGAGTGTAGGATATTCGAAACAGTCCCAGTGTGAAAAAAAAACCCCCAAAACAAAACAAAGCAGGGAGCAATTCAAACACAATTGAGGCGTATTACGGCCTGAAAATGACTTTCAAAGCTCTCACCAGTGCAGAATGATGCTTTTTGCCTTTTAAACACGACGTTTCACACAAGGACCTTTCCTAAATCACGGCTCAGTGAAATCCATTCTGTTTGTCTCAGTTTATTCTCTCGCTGTCTGACAAATCCTCACTTACTTTTGAATTTGCATGAAGTGGATGAACTTACTTCCAACTTAACCGAGAGCTGGCACTCGCTTACAGGCCATTGTTACTATGAGCACATAAACCAAATCCAATACAAACTTGGATCATCAATGAAGCGATACAAAGGTTATAAATCAGTTACTATCTGGCTAAAGATCAGTTCTGCATATCTTCTAAGAACTAGCTCAGAACCTGAACTACTGCGTTCCAAGAGTCTAGAACTGATGAAACACCTCCGATAACCAGTGAGACGTCACCTTGACTTAACAGAATGAACCCACATTCATGAACCCACGTGCATGTATCACTATCTTACCTTTTCACAAACAGGACTGTTGTCATTGGCGTCCAACACTTTGACCTCCACCACTGCCCGGGCGGTGAAGGTGCCGTCCGTCGCCGTGATGTTTAGGTGGTAATTGTCCGTCTCCTCCCTGTCCAATGGCTTCCGCACCAACACCTTCCACTCGCCCTGTGTGTGCTCTACACCAAACTGCCCCAGGGGGTCACCACCTTCAAACAGCCATGGAGATCAAGTCATTAACCCACTGCGCAAGCAAGCATTTTACAGTTCACACTCGAGCAGCCAATAATATTTCTGATGCACCAGTAGAAAACCTAAGGTTGTGTATACATATGCAGGGCTCAGCCCTTTGAAATGAAACACACAAAATGCTTTAAATTACCAATTTACATATTCATTTATTTAGCGCTTGGTCTCTGTGCTTGCATGATTTCTGTGATTTCTACACACCCTTGGCAAAGGGTTGTTTATCTTTCTCCACGGGCATATTTCTGACCAATGAATGAAAGAGTTTTACAGGCCCTACATTCCCCTCAGAAGAATTTTCTTTTACGTTTTGGTTTGTTTAATTATGTGCAATTTGAAACCAAACCAAATAAACCAAAAGTATCAATCTTGCCCTGGTTCAAACTTGACAAATGGAACAATGGTTCATCCTAACAAAAATAGCACCAGTACACTTTTGTAAGATACATATTTCAGTCATAAACAGAGGTCCTGCAAAGAGGACCATGACAAAGGGCTTATGGTTGCCAAGACGCAAGCAGACGCTCATCACAACCTCAATTCGGAGATCTTGGGATATTCAGCTTGGCAGAGCTTTTCACACGAGCTAATTAACACCAGAGCTTGCCCATTTCCCCAGCCAATTCCGAAGAGTTACTGGAATAATTACACAAGCAGGACTTTTTCTACTGACCTAAATATTTAGGCTTGTAATTTGAAACTTGTTTACAGATTGAATAGGGAGAATATTGGAGCAAGCAGATGGTATCTTTATACTGGCTGGTTTAAGTGGCTCGGCAGTGATAAGCTGTTATTAGTGCAGGATAATTGAGTGCTTGCAGATTAGCAATATTCTAAATTAGCAATTTCTGTATGATTACAGACAACTGGAAATGTTTAGATATCAGTAACAGACATGGCATCCAGCCATGTTTTACGGCTTCTGCGTACCTGTAATGAAGTACTCGACTTGCTTGTTGATGTCCTTGGAGTCAGCGTCGGTTGTGCTGAGGATGGCGATCACTCCACCAGGGGGATCGTCTTCACTCACTGTGCCTTTGTAGATCTCCGCCGTGAATCTAGGCGGGTTGTCGTTCACGTCGGCTACCATTACTTCCACTTTGGTGCTGACTGTAAGCTGTAGCTTGTCCCCACGGTCAGTGGCCAGGACTGAGACAGTGTACCTGTCTCTCTGCTCGCGGTCCAGCTCCTTCAGTGAGGTCACCCAGCCTGTTTCGCTATTGACAGCAAACAGTTCCGCAATGTCCACTGAATCCTGAACGGGATCCAGACTGTAGCTCACCTGCCCATTGGTGCTCGAGTCCAGATCCATTGCCTTCACCTGTATCACCGAGGTGCCTCCAGGGAGATTTTCAACCACGAGAGCTTCATAAGGATCTGACTCAAAGAAGGGACTGTTATCATTTATATCCTTGACCTGGATGTTAACATCTACAGAAGAGATGACTTCATTCCCTTCGTGGTCACTTTGTGCTTGGACAGTGAACTGATACCACTTGGTGCTCTCATGGTCCAGTTTCTTCACCAACTTCAGAGCTCCTGTGTCACGGTCAATCTCAAAAACCTCATCTTTGTTGCTCTCTAGGGTGTTACCCTTTACTAGACTGTAGAACACTGGCTGTTCACTCTCTGCCTGAATCATATCTATTTGTGAGCCTAGAGGACGATCTTCTTCAATGGCAAACCTGTAATACGGTTCTACAAACTTTGGCACTTTGACCTCTGGGGCAAGTACTCGAACATAGACAGGGACAACGGAGGCTCGTGATGGGTTACCACCATCCTTTGCACGTACAAGGAAAGCATAGAGCTCGTTTTCTAATCCGATGAGACTCTCTTTAGTCACGATGACCCCACTGAGTGGGTGGATCTCAAAGTTCTCAGATACGTTATCAGTGTCTGCTTCGATGGTGTAGGTTATGTCTGCATTGCTGCCTTCATCCATGTCAGAAGCCGCAATTTTAATCACTGTTGTTCCTCTAGGAACATCTGAGCCTATGTTGACTTTGTATTCTGCAGCTCTAAACTGTGGGGAATTATCATTAATGTCGGTTAGGATCACGTTGATGGTGCAGAATCCCACTTTGCCGCCACCATCTTTTGCCATCAAAGAGATTTGAATGATTTTCTCCAAAGCATTCTCACGATCAAGGCTCTCCAAGGTAAAAATTTCACCATCTTCATTTACAGAAAATTTATCTTTAGCGATGTCATTGACAACGTGGTAGGTGACTCGTCCATATACGCCCGCGTCTTCATCAGATGCCGGCGCCTCAGCCACTAATGTTCCGACCGGAGAGTTTTCTAGAAGCTCGACTATGTAGTCAACCTGAGGGAAGGAAGGACTGTGGAAGTTGGCACCATTGACAGTAATTTTCACAAGAGCAGAGTTCCTAAATACACCATCAGACACAGAAACATTAAGGTTATACACAGGCTCCATGTGCGGCTTCCTGTGATTGGAAATCACAACAGCTCCAGATTTTTTATCTATGACAAAGTTCTGCTCCTCATTTCCTGACAAGATTGAAAACTCAAGGTTTGTACTATCAGAGCTGTCAGCATCCGAAGCCTGAACCTGCGTCACGAAATGGCCACGGGGAGCCAGCTCGCTGACAGCTGCTTCGTAAACCTTCTGTGAGAACACCGGAGCATTGTCATTAAGATCTATAACGTCAATCATCACAGTGACTTCGCTGGAAAGCGCTGGAACTCCTCCGTCGACAGCCCTGACTGTTAGCTTGTGTTGCATTATCTCCTCATGGTCTAGCATGCGTGCTGTCCAGATCATACCAGTGTCACGATCAATAGTAAAGTATTCAGAGTGTTTATCATTGTTGGCTATTTGGTAGAACAGAAGTTTATTATTACCCGTGTCTGCATCAACAGCAGATACCTGTACCACAGCGGTGCCGATGACAGAGGCTTCAGAAAGGCTTGCATTGTAAGACTTGGCCAGGAACACAGGTGGGTTGTCATTCACATCCTCTAAGATTATGTCAACAAATACATCAGCTTTAGCACCAGTCAGCGAATCTGTGGCTCTTACACTTAGTTTATAAGCAGGGTGTGTCTCAAAATCAAGAGGCTTTATGACTTGTATAACACCTGTGTTGAAGTTGATGTAGAACTGATCGTAAGGATCACCCTCTGTGATGGTGTACACGACCTTTGGCCCTTCTGAATTACTAGCCTGTACATGGATAATGGGAGTGTGCAGCTGTACATTCTCAGGGACCTCTAGACTGTAGAACGGTTTTTCAAACACTGGTATGGCTTTATCCACTACAGTTATGGGCACTTCAACAGTTGCTGACAATGGTGGTTCTCCACCATCTGTAGCCACAACCGTGACCACAAACTCGGACTCCACCGAGTCCATCTCAAACGACTTTTTCAGCGAAAGTTCACCACTAGCGCTTATCTGGATGTATTCATTTAGTTCCTGCAGACGATATCTTATGTCAGCATTTTTTTCTGTGTCCGAATCCATGGCAGTCACTTGTCTAATGACTTGGCCCACCTCGGTATCCTTCTGAACCAGTGCATGGTAAGGCAGGTTGACAAACATGGGTGGGTTGTCGTTGATGTCCTCGATGGTTACTGTTACAAGAATGTGAGCCATGTCGGATGTTTTGTCCTCTCTGGTCACTTCTACTACAATATCATAAGCATCCTGCTCCTCACGGTCAAAGGGTATGCCAGTCGACGAGAGAACCCCAGATGTACGGCTGATCTCAAATCTTTTATCTGGGTTTAAAATGGTGTAAAACAGAGGATCGTTCACTTGGTTTCCCACAGCGGCAATGACAGCCAGAGTTTTCTTTTCCAGGGAGTTCTCCTGTACAAAAGCCTTGTAGGAGTTTTGAGTGAACTTCAGACTGCTTGCTTTATTCTCTCGAATGCTGATCTTCACTGACGCCACTTTGGAAAACCTGCCGTCAGACACCCTTGCCTTCAGCTCATACCTACTTCTCAGTTGGGTGACATTTTGAATAGTAATGACTCCTGTGAGCAGGTCCATTTTGAACTTTTCTCCAATGTTGCCCTCTGCAATCGAGTAGAGGAGTCTAGCGTTTGGTCCTGAGTCGGCATCAGTGGCATTGACTGTGATGACTTCCACACCTTTGTAAGTTGGCACTAGAACTGTAGCCTCATACACGTCATGGCTAAATTGTGGGGGACAATCGTTGACATCTATGACTTCGATGGTCACGTTGGCAGCCTTCTCTGCAAAGTGACGTGGGATTCCCATGTCATGTACTTGAACTGTGAATCGGAAAACAGACTTTTGTTCATAATCCAACTCGGTTGTGGTTCTAATTGCTCCAGTGCTAGAATCAATGGCAAAGTAGTTGTGGGCAAATGGTTCCACAATTTGGTAGACTAGCCTAGCGTTTGCGTCACGGTCCATGTCTAAAGCACGGATGACTAAAGGAGTGCTATCTTTGGTGAGGACCACACTTTTCACAGGAGACGACTCGCTAACTATCCCGGTAAACTCCTCCCGGATGAAAACCGGAACGTTATCGTTTTCATCCTTTAGGTGAATCAGAAGTGTAGCATTGCTAGCTTGGCCAGCCATGTTGGAACCCTGGATGGTTAGTGTATACGATGGAATGGTTTCATAATCCAGAGCCCTTTGAGTCACAACGACTCCAGAGTTGGGATTAATGTCAAACGCTCCATTCACATTTCCTTCCTTGATCTGGAAGAAGACCGATGATTGGCTGGTGGCTGTAACCAGACTTACAAAAGTTCCAGGCAGCACAGTTTCGCTGATCTCGGCTGAAAACTCTTTCTCTGTGAATTTAGGCATAGCGTTGTCCGAGACGGTGACTGTGACGTCAACAGTCGCTGTAGCGCTGAGCGGCGGAGTTCCTCTATCTGTAGCTTTCACCGTCGGCTCAAAGTGATTGTTGTTGCTTCGGTCCAACTCTTTCACCACAGTGATAATCCCGAGGACAGGATCGATGGCAAATGAATTAGCCACATTTCCTGCAGAAGAGAGGCAATAAAAAAGATGTTGTATATTATCATGCTTGGCTAAAGTATTGATTTCTGTTATTCTTTCAGGCAACTAAACTGTAGTTTTATACATTTTGTGACTGTGACTACAAATTTAAAAACATTCAGTGGGAATATTAACGACATGCCATGATCTAATGCCCCGGCAAATGTCAGTTTTTTTTTTTTTTTTTTTTTTTTTTTTTACATTAATTAGTGTTCCATTGAATATGATTCAGGTTGACATTTTATGCAACCTCGGCTGAATTATATCATCAAGCTAGGTCTTTTTTCTGGCCATAACGAATGCAGTCCTTTTCCGCAAAAGAGGTCTCTAACATTTTTATGGACAAAAGATTGATATTTAGCAGACCTTCAGAGCTACATTAGAATAAATCAAAAATAAAACATTTTCACCTTTCAGCACGACCGAGTGTGTGGTTTATGAGTAGCGCTGACTGTCTGGACTTTCCACTCCAGTTAGTTTAAGTCATTCGAGACGCTTCAAAAATGTGCGTTCTCAACATGGCACGTCGTGTCAGAGAAACGTCCCCGCTCTGCTGTCCAAACACTGGCTATTTATTAAGACAACAATAATGGGAAATGAAAAAGGGAGGAAGCCACAAGCCTACTGCATGCTTCACGATCCTCTTTAATTTGTCTATGTCATTTTTTCCTCCCCTCTCTGCTACCCCTCGCTCTGGATCCTTCGCTTGGCCACTTCCTCCCACCTCTTTTTTCCGTCTCTCTACATGACGTCTTCTCGCTTTCAAATGTGCCATTCATGATTGAGAGGCTGGTGGGTTGGAGACCTCTGGATGGGACACATAAACTCTCCCACTTTCATCTCTTGCTGGTTCTCCGGTCTTTATGGACAGAGACACAAAGGAAAATGTGGGCGACATGACAGCAATGCTCTGCCTACTGCCCGGGGTCTGTCAAAGCACGTCACCTCATGCTCTCCAAACCTTTTCATGTGTCACTGCGCTATGTGCATGAAATTTACAGCCCATAAACATGAGCAGCCGGGACATAAACCGAACATTCTCTTCGAGGTATTTGCCGAAATCATTTCAAATGATACCGCCTCTTCGAAAGTATACAGCGCAAATCCGTTATTACCTGCAAGACGCGTACGATTAAAACCCGAATTTTTCCATGGCGACCGTTTACTGCTTCACATTACACGCAAAATCTTGGTCTTGATCTCAGTCATCACTACTGATACTCCAAGATGACTTCACATGCAGGACATTTAGCTCTTCTCTTTTATTCCTCTGTTCTATGGCTTGGCAAAATAGCAAGAGAGAAATAGCTGCAGCTTCTGGGCTCCTGTGGCTGTTTAGCTTTAATTTAATTTTATTAACTTTTATCTCCAAGGGCACAATTGATTTGTCTTATACCTCGACAATAAAGGAAGTTATGCTCTCGGGGCTTGGAGTGCTCGGTCCCTTGAAGATGTCCAGAGGTTGTACTGGAAGTCAGGGATTGGAACTCACAACAACTTTTGACACACACTGAGCACCAGACGTGTAGACTGAACGTCTGTGATCGTGCAATGTGAATAACCGCGATAAAGCCGACTTTAGCCGACGCTCCCGGGAATGTTTGCTTGTAAAACAAATCTACTAATCACCTGATTCGATACTGTAGACAATCTCAGCGTTCTGTCCTTTGTCCTTGTCCAAAGCGGTGACCTGCAGCACGGACGAGCCGACAGCGGCCGACTCGAACACGCGCGCAGCATACGGCGCTCCAAAAAACCACGGCGCGTTGTCATTGGTGTCCTCCACCTTGACGATCACTCGCACGAGGTTCCGCTTCACTGGAATGTCCTGGTCTCGCACCTTAGGAGAAGCGGGAGGAGGAGAGGTTAAAACATGCCGGCGTGCTGGCAGCAATTTTTCCATCATCTATAATCGATTCCAACAGCCAACTTGTTAAAAAGCAATCACGAAAAAAATTGAGAAAAAGAAGTTTAACAAAGGCAGAAAGCGAGAGAGAGGTTAAAACAAGCTGACGGCGATTTTTCCATCTTCGATAATGTAGTTAATGCCACGCACTCGAACACTCCTGAGAATATAAATGCGTTTTTTTTGTTTTTTTTATTTCTCAGAGACATGCATCGATGGCTTGCGAACAGGGAGACAAACAAACCCAGAGAGAACATCAGGTGAGGCGACGCATGACTGACTCAACATCTCAAATAATGACGACAAATCAATTCAACTAAGCACATGAAACACACACACACACACACACACACACACACACACACACACACAGCTCCACAAATACGAGAAACAAATTGAACTAATTAAGATCAAACAGAATCAATCAGAACTTTTGGACCACAAACCGTCTGCGAGTTCATTTCAGTGTAATAGCCTCATACGTCTCTAATTAAACCCCCACAATGCTGCTACAAAAAAGGCTCATATTTCATGATTAAAAACAGCGCATTTGGAAAACCCGGAACCTGCTTATGGCATCATATTAATTGAGAAAAATGAAATGTTTCTCATCTTTGATGCACGATGTTTGCCTTCTTTCTACGAGACTCATTCTATTACACTCAAACATCATTTTTGTGTACGTACACATGGCTCCGTAATCTCATTTTCTTACAAACAATTTTGCAAATCTGGAACTGTCACCTGCGCCACTTCCACACACACACGCTTACACACACACACACACACACACAGATAGATGGGCTCGTACCATGACGGTGAGTGTGTGCTGGCGCATGGCCTCATGGTCGAGCGCCTCGGCGGTGTACAGCGCTCCGGTCCCCGGGTCCAGGCGGAACTTGCGCAGGCTGAACGGGTCGGTGCTGCTCAGCAGCGTGAACGTCAGTTTGTTCTTCTCGTCCTGATCGCTGGCGCTCAGGCGTAGCACCTCGGTGTTGGGCGCCGCGTCCTCGGGCACGCTGACTTCGTACCGTGGCTGGGAGAACTGCGGCCGGTGGTTGTTGGTGTCGATCACTTTGATGAGGACCTGGCGGGAGGAAGAAGAGTTAGAGTTAGTGCATCATGTTCATTCTAGTTTTGTGCCCATTTCACCACTTTCTTGCTAGCTAGCTTCATGGCTAACATACTGATTAGGAAACCGCTTTTACAGTATTGTCCTTTGCACAAGTGGTGCCATTTTCAATTTCACTGCAAGCTACACAAGAGTAGATGCTTCCTGTAATAAACCTTAAACATGCTCTAGAACCCCCTGGTGGCCCGTGAAGGTACTGCGAGTGGGCTTTATATCTTTTACAATAAATAAACAAGTTAAAAATAGCGTTTTAATGTGTTAATTTTCAATTTTGCGATTAAGTTTGAAATTACCCTCAAACATCCATCCATCCATCCATTATCTATAGCGCTTTATGCGTCTGGGTGGCGGGGAAGCTGGAGCCAATCCCAGCAT
>JAQQZR010000013.1:1361871-1373258 GCA_030068235.1 Notoglanidium macrostoma | reverse complement strand
GAGGAGACACGCGACCGGGTGTGGTGGAGGGGGAGGAGACACGCGACCGGGTGTGGTGGAGGGGGAGGAGACACGCGACCGGGTGTGGTGGAGGGGGAGGAGACACGCGGCCGGGTGTGGTGGAGGGGGAGGAGACACGCGACCGGGTGTGGTGGAGGGGGAGGAGACACGCGACCGGGTGTGATAAAATATATTATTATATTTTTTTATTATTTATTTTTATATTTATTATTATATTATTATATTATATTATGTTATTATATTTTTATTTTATTACACTTTGTCCCGCCCACAGATTTAAAACGTGGGGCTGTTCGGAGGCAGAAGGTGGAGAAGCGAGCTGCAGGAGAAGCGTCGCTTTAGTGGAAGATTACTCAGAGACGAATTTAATTGATTAGAGATTCCACAAACAATGTCCGTTTTTATTGCAAGTTGTAAAGAGAAAAGGAGAAACATGGTGTACAGGGCTCTTGCTTTATGTTACAATAATTTAATAATGGATATGTTGTGTATATATAATAATATATCGTTGTGTGTATATTCTAATGAGAACGTTGTGCGGATGCTGTTCGAATCAAGCCTTTATTTCCTCTCGTGTTTTCAGCCTGCGCTGCTCTTTATTATTGCAAGTGCAAATATTTGCAATACACACCTGCTGAGCAGCTCGCGCGATATCAGGACGTGTTGACAGGGACGTGAGGCGAGCACAAAAGACGCTAATAGGCCAAAGTGTTGAAAAGCAAGAGGTGACTGGAAAAGAAACAAACATGGCGTTTCTCCAAACCCACGAGCTGTCACACGCAAACCTCTCAATCAATATCGGAACGACAGCGTGACACCGACTTCCTGTCACATCGACGTGATGCGGATATGAGTGTGTGCTGATGTTAAACTGTCATGTGCTGTACCTGTGCCGATATTCCTGAACGGAAGCTTTTTAAACCAAATTTGAGACGTGCGTCCGAGCTTTGTGCACACGCGTACGTATCGTAATACGATCTGCACAGCTCGCTGGCGAACGTACAGAGCTGGCGTTGCGAAAGGCAGCTAGCTTAAATGAACCTTTTTTTGGAAACAATTTTGGAAATAACAAATGTTCATGGAACATTGGGAATGCACAGGGAATGTCCAGCAATAATTGTTGGACAAAATTCCAATTTGAAACGATTTTGGAGAAGATTTTGAAGAACGGAAGGAATACTAAGGAAAACAAGGGCATTTGAAGAACATTTGTATAAACAATTGGGGAAGTGTACGAATGTTTCGAGGATTTCTGTGGAATATTATGTGAACATTTCGGGAACGTTTAAAGAATGACAGTGGAACGTTGGCAGATGAAACTGAGCGGTGTTTGAGGAACATTTGGGAAATGTTTAGAAAACATTAATGCTTAAAGGTAATGATAGGTTAAAGTCTGTCCAAAGGATAGAAAACATTTTAAATGAAAATGAAAAGAACAGTTTCGGAATATTCGGGGAATGCCGGGAAAACGTCAGTCGGTGTGTTTAAGGAGCTTTAAGGAATGTTTGAGAAATTAAAATAATTTGGTCAACAAATCGGAGGCTGTTGGAGGAACATTTGCGGAGCAAATCAGATAACGCGTGGGAAAGGTTTTGGGAATACTGAGTGGAAGATTATGAGAACGGAAGAACATGTACAGAACGTTTAAAGGATGTGAATGCTTAAGGATAATGTTAAGAGAATTTTGTCGAAAACTTTTTTGGGTTTCAGGAACATTGGGGAAAATGTTAAGAAAACATTAGAAGGAAAACTTACTTACCTGTAATAGGAATATAGGAATATTTGATAACTAGTAATTGAGACACTGATTTTGGGAAACATTACGGCAGAATATTACAAGATTATTTTGACTAAGTATCGCATGTCCATCTTTATCCATCCAGCACAAAGTATAAGACAATCATGTTGTGAATTCCAAGTTGAGAGCATTCCCAGGGAATTTAATATCTTTGGTGTCTTTTGGAGAAAGTGGAGCCAGACTCAGAGTTTGAGGACCAGAGGACACGGTCTTACACAAGCAGGCGGCAGGACAGCTAAAGTGTGCACGCTGTGTGTTTGTGTGTGTGTGATGACTGTAACTGATTTGGGGTGAAGGCTCCGAGTCTCCAACAATGCCTCTCAGATTAGCACGCTGGCACAGAGGAGACGCGCTAACAGACTGCAGTGATGTGGCTAAACGTGTAATGTCACTGTCCCTGTGTGTGTGTGTGTGTGTGTGTGTATGTGTGTGTGAAGCTTGCTTTAGCGTTCTCCAACATGGTACTCTAAGAATATGACAAAACAGAAACTTTTTTGCTAGCTAGCATTCTTCAGCTTCTCTGAGGGAACGAGTGAGATATTAAAAGACAAAAGAAAGCTAGACAGAGAGAGAGAGCGGGGAAAAGAGATAAAAGTTATTGGAGCAGAGCGCCAGACATCCTCCACACATGCTTAAAGAATGAGACAACGGAAGATTCCAG
Organism: Notoglanidium macrostoma; assembly: GCA_030068235.1. NCBI lineage: Eukaryota > Metazoa > Chordata > Actinopteri > Siluriformes > Auchenoglanididae > Notoglanidium > Notoglanidium macrostoma. The sequence continues at coordinate 1,370,778 of JAQQZR010000013.1, read as the reverse complement.
AAGCCGCGGCCAAAAAAAACTCGCCAGCGGCTCCGGCATCAGCCTTTGAACAGAACGTTAGGAGGACAACCTTTGGAGAACATCTGGGGAACGTTTGAGAAATAGCGTTTAGAGATTCGTTGTCAGAAAAAAATATTTTAAGGAGCTTCAGGAAGGATGCTAAGGCAACATTTATAGGGATTTAGGAGAATATTTAGGGAACATGGAGAATCTTAGATGAACAGTTAACTAATATTTCAGGGGACACGGTTTGGGGAATTTTAAACTTAAACAAGGAATATGTCAAAAGATTTAAGGAACATTTCTTACACCATTCCCATTTAGAAGCCCTTACAAAAAATACTTAGGAATATTGGAAGAACAAGACGAGGAATATTTGCGGAAAATGTTTCAGGATAACGTTAGGGGAATGCATTCCAGGAACGTTTAGATATGTTTTTTTTTGGGAAAAAATGAAAAGAACTGTTAGGGAAGGTTTCGGGAATGTTAGCAGAAAAAAAAAAAAATCCAACAGAAGGAATGTTTATAGTTAAAGAAGGTTTTGGTATGCTTAGGAAGCACTTAGGAACATCTGGTGAATAAACATTTGTGGAATATTCGCTTGGGAAACCTGTGAAGAATGTAGCTGACTAACAGAAGAATGATTTGGGATTTGGAAGAATATTCAAGGGTAAGGGAACGATTATTAACGACTGCACAGAAAACATTCAAAGAACCGTTTGAGAATTTCGGAGGAACGTTAGGAGAATTCCGAGGCAACATTAGAATTGATGTTCGGGGAATACTGATTTTGGTGTGTATATATAAGGAACATTATTTGGGGAATATGTGAGGAATGTTGGTGGACTCATACAAGAATGTTGGAAGAGCAATTACAGGATTTTCACTGAGCAAGCTGAACGTTTGTGTAACTTCTACAGAATGAACATTTGGGGAATGTTAGGAGAACATTTGGAAAGCATATTCCACTCTGCTGAAGCTAGTCTAATCCTGGAGTCGGGCCCAATCCGTGTGGCTATGTGAGGAATTTCTGAGCTCTGGAATCACCTGACCACTGTCTGCTTCCTCACACTCTGCTAACGTCTCGGCGCACCCGAGCACACACACACACACACACACACACACACACACACACACACACAGACAGAGGCCGAGTTCGAAGAATCCAGTCTGCCTTTCAGCTTCGTTAAATATTCACAACGCGGCTCCAACGCAAACACACACACGCACGCGCGCGTGCACACACAACCGCTCCCTCTGTATAAACACTAGTTTCTCTCACCTGTGTGCTGACGGTGTTTGTGCCGTCCGTAGCCTCCAGCGTCAGGTTGTAGCTGGATTTCTGCTCGGCGTCCAGCGGCCGCGCCACCATCAGCGTCCCGCTCGCTTTTCCCACATCGAAGCGGCTGTCCGAGTTCCCTCCTGTACGGAAAACCAGAGTAGATCCTTTAAACTGACCCTTTCAACAGTTTCAAGAAACTTCAACTAGCCTAATAACAGACTGGGTTCCGAATGGGAAACTCATTAAAAGGTTCGAACCCGTATCCATATGTGTGTTTTTTTTAAACCATTTTGTTAATACATAACGCCGGGACATGAAGATTTTCAGACACCAGCTCTCTTCTCCGAGCCTGGCGCTGATAAAATCCGCAGTCCCTGTGAACTCACGTGGTGCGCGCATGTTGCCTTGTAATTAAACGTTCAAAGAGCTACAGTAATTAGAAAAAGTCCGCGCAGAGGATTTGCTTTCCAAAGATCGCTGATAACAAACACATTAGGAAGTCACAACGAGGCTGCAAAGGGCTCTGGGAAAAGCTGCCATGGAGCGTTTTTCCAGACCCCGATTAAGCCCGGATTTTGAGGCAGATTGATTTTCTATGCGGAATTTCCCAGCTAAACCTCGGCTCTGTCCACGTGTGACGCGTGATGATGATGGAAGGATTTGAGGCGTACAGGAAATAAAACACCACGGCACTTACAAAACCCAAAAATACAAATATAATGTACAAACACTCCAAGATAAAACAATATAATGGAGATGAATGCAGACGGACGTGCACGTTTTGCAATGAAAACACTTGCGTACGATTGCATTTAGCCTAGAAAATCACTGTTTCACTCACTTTCAGTTAGCACGACCGAAAGCTACATGCGCTATTACTTTCCATAAATTCCACAGTTTTTCTCTGTGTCAGAATAATCCTTTCTTTTCACAGCCAACTAACACGGCTAACAATTATCATACAAGTTAGCATGCTTTTTGTTTTGCTTGATAAGCTTTGAATTCCTTATAGGTAGATAAATTAGCTGTAGTCATAGCTAGCTAGTTAGCCAGCTTAACTTTCATAGACAGATGAACCTTTAAAAATAGGTAAATTAGCTATCTTAATAGCTAGTTAGCTTGCTAGCATGACACAAAATATTATTATCACTTTCCTAAAAAATGTTACATCCTCAATCTTCTAATGTTTAACGATGCTAACGGCTAACGGCTTTGCTTCTTAGATCCTCAAACAAAACACAAGTAAGTCTTTGAGACATGGCTAACTATTCTAGCGTTATTGCTAGCTCTCATAAATGCCACATCTACAATGTGTAGCCTGAAATATTGCACAAACAAGCAGAGCAGTACGCTAGCTTCGTCTCTATCTCCCGCAGGCGAACAAAATATTTTAGGGCAGAAAAAGCCGGAAACCAGAAATGTTTAAGTGAGTAAAAGTGTGAGCTTATATTCATGCTTCATTCACTGTTAGCGTCTTCAAACTCCGCCTTTCGCAGTGATTGCCCACTTAAAGAAACATTTTTAGAGAATATTAATATACTCATTCATAATTCACAAAAGAACTCCAGGAGGTTAAGTAGCTGAACTGTTTTTATGCTAATGGTTTCATGCCCGGTGGAAGCTTCTGGGAGATAATGTTCGCACCATGTCTTATTTTAGAAGCACGGTTTCCAGGAAATGACGAAAGAAATCACCACAGACATAGGTTTAAAACAGGAAGATATACAGAATTTTACTTTAAGGCCAAAGCGTTCTTATTTGAAGTACGCCAGTCTTGTATTTCTGAAGTCCAGCACAGTTTGGTGATATGTAAGGAAATAAAGCACTGCTGTTACAGGAAAGTAATCATGGTGCGATGAAGCTGCGACCACCCAGAAGTTGATCATTTTCCAATATCAGCGTGGCCTGAAGCGTTTTTTTATTCCTGTTATATCACAGGAACTGCCATAATGTTTTTATTGATGAAGTTATACTTTTCGTCCATTTATAGTTCCATGTCCGTGATAAAAACTTCTCCTATCATCACTAGCATTATCGCAGCTATAAACAGTCATGTGTGTGCGTGAGATAACAGCCATGACGATAAAAGGGTTCGGCTAAGGCTACGTCATCACCTAGTATAAATGTAGCATTTTCATTGCTTTGCCAAGTCTTCACCTTGAGACATACAGCACACCACAACACTAAGATGACAGGCCTTTAATTAAAGCCAATCACAGATCTAATGGCGATCTGCGACGGATACCTTCTGCTGTGCAGTTCAGGTCGCACGCAGCTTGTACGATGTGAAACGCCTCGCTGGGCTTGGCGTTTTCTTCCAAGCAGTAGAGAGAAATGTGAAGGAGAGGAGATAAAGGAGAGAAGGCAACAGATTGTCAGTTGGTTAGAAAAGGCACAGGAAAGAAAGAAAACGGGTGAGTAGGTTTACGCTTCAAGGTGCTCATGCTTTGAGAGACTCGTTAGCAAATTGAGGCTAAATGTTTTAACAGAACACAAAATATATAAGAGTGAACGTACTTCCAGAACTTATCATCACATCCGTAAGATTACATCCGTTATGTCTGTACCTGTGATATCAAACCAGACAGGCGTGTCCATGTTCTCCATGGTGATAACCCCGACCATGTGGGAGACGGGGTCACTCTCCATGACGCTGAAGGAAAACAAGCTCTCATCGAAGGCCAGCGCTGTGGCACTCGGTTCCGGCTTCGGGATCCACTCGATGTGCAGGCGGCAAGTGGATGCCTTCTGGGGTCGGCCGTTATCCACTGCCTTGATCTGAAAAGGTCATCCAATCATTTATAATACAGTACTTTATATACTGCAGAGAAAGGTGCCTAAGCAGTTTTAGGAAGTGCTTGGACCCTTTCAATAAACAAATTTCAATTACGAGTTCTAGTTTCAACAAATCCAACTGTCTATTCTACTGTCACCCAATAAAGGGTAGACAGAACTACCATGAAAGTTTTGTACAAAAGTACCTTGGTTGCCAGTTAGTACTTAGTTGTAAATGTGAAGGGAAAAAACCCCCCAAAAAAACAGCTATTGACACTTGTTAATTGAGTTTAGATTTAATTAATTGGTTCGCTGGTGCTTTTAAGTCCTTGTGCGTTCATTATTGTTTATCCCGGTTCTTTTGCCACCTCTTCATTGATTTAAATGGCGATAAACAATGACTGTCAAGGCAACAAAGGCAACAAAGCTTGGCTCAAGCACCTGCCTGCAATGTGGCCCGAGTCAGCGTGTGAACGAGAGTGGAGGTGTGACTGATATCAGCGAGCACGGCGACACACAGGAAGGTGCTAGCTAACGAACCCTTCACCCCTGAACCCCCTCTGGTATTAAGGTGGCAAAAATATCGAGTACTAACGATACCTGAGATACAAGTGTACAAATCAACATATAGTTCAGTCCTACATGGTACAGGAACAAAGCAACTGGTATCAAATACAGGGATGTGCTGATCCAGTAGCAAGTATTTGTGAACCTACATCCCAATCTCCATCAAGTATAAACGCTACACTTTTGAGGTCTCAACAATGGAAAGCCCTTAACAGATGCTAATATTTTTTCATGCTAAATCGATGCCATCTGCAGGTCTCACCGTCAGGATGTCGTATTCACCCGCCGAGGAGAACTTCTTAGACGACACAAGGCCCGTTTTGGGTTCGATGAAGAACTTTCCCTGCTCGTCTCCGTCCTCGATGCTGTAGGAGATCTCGGCGTTGGCGCCGTGGTCACGATCTGAAGCGATGACCCGATACACAGGCTCTCGGCGCATCGAGCGTTCCTTCTCCACCTTCTCCCGCTCTGGCAGCTTGATTTTGTAGACCTTTTCCATGAAGATGGGCCGGTTGTCATTCTCATCTAACACCTGCACGATTACCCGTACCGTAGTGGAGCGGGCCGGAACGCCCTGATCGGTCACCGTGATCTGTCAAGGAAGAAGACAAAGGTGAAGGTTAAAAGAAGAAGTTCAGAGTGAGATACTGGATAATTATGCTACATTTTTGTTTCTCCCAAGTGGGCCATGCTTGGTGAACAGATCTAAAGAGAAGTGGTAAGTTAAAAACGAGCTATCCTAAACACCCCATGAAAGGTCAAATGCCAATGCTTTGCCCCTGAGGTATAATAGTTACCTTTGGGTCCAATTACTGGTTTCAAAACTTAGACTATATCCTCTCTACCCCCTAACTAAAGGTGCAAGGTACCAGTGACAAGGGTACCTAATTTGCCTGCACATGAATGGAACAGAGGGAACTGATGATATTTTGATGGTTGCATGATTCCCATATCACTGCACTTTCATGCCAAGGTCTGTGACTTGCTCACGGCCAATTCAGAATGAGGTAATTGGATGAGTCCTCAAGTCTCAAGAACTGGTGAAACATGAACAATTCTCGATAATGGACTTCCAGCCCTTAATGTGTAATTCTGCCAAAATGGTTTTTTTTTTGGTGCGTTAGATCCCTCTCATGTCAAATAGCCCCCAAACCCAGAAGACATCTGGTGTCAAATTGGACATTTCCAATTAGAGAGGAAACAAGATCAGGCGAGCAGCAAATTGAGAAAGTGAACGACGGGACAATAATAGACTGTCTGCGCGATGCCGTCTCGAGAGGATCGGCCAATTGAAAACGTTTGTTAAACGTCCGTGGCCGGAATCGATCTGACACACACACACGAGCACAAAAAAAAAAAAAAACCACTCAATTCCTCGGCTTCTCTTGACGAAGCTTTAGCTAATTCTACTGCCTGCCAAAATGGAAGCAATGCCCCTGATGATTAGCTGTCAGATATTTTACAGAGACACACAGCTAAGTGAGACCTCGAGGTAGGTGAGATGAAAAAGCTGTTATGCACTTCAGACCATCAGATTGACAGCTCCCTCCCTGCTGCCTTTTCCCACGAGAAGGTGTTAATACCTAAGAGAAAAGTTGTTCTCGTTTCGCAAAAAAAAAACATGATGATGCTAATTGGTCTCGCTGATCAATGTTTTCTTAAAAATAACAGATGCTTGCGGGCGGTTTTTGGGGTTCGGGGATTACTCGTTTAATCATCAATGCAACATTCCCGAAGACGCGGCGTACAGGAGGCAACGTAAACCGACTCAGTTTCGAAAAGAATCCAAAAGCATCCATCGTTCTGTGGATTTAAACGCAGGCCAAATCAACATACCCCGTTGACTTGGGTCAGAAACTGTTTCAGTGTTAACTGACTTGGTTTGTAATTCATCACAGGATTGATAACATGGGAAAATGCGTTATGTTATGAATTATTGATCAATAGAGTATAAAAGTCCTAAAAACCTTCAGAGCGAAAAATCCAAAATAGCGGAGCGCTAAATTGAACCGGATGCAGAGTTACAAAAGAACAAAACTTTTTTTTTTCTTTGGTCAGTATGACTGACTGACTGAAAACTTTTTGAATTTTCGTAACTATGTGTCCTATTAAATTCGTTTTTTTGCAGTGCTCGGCTATTTTGGATTTTATTACATTTTGGAGTGGAAGTCTTTTTTTGTTGTCCTCAGCACTTTAAACACACACAAAAAAAAAAACAATAAACAAAGACTAAACAAGTGTCTGGAAGTCATAACAACTATTAACACTTACAGGGGTGTGCTATATCGGCGCGCCGATGGACGAGAACAATTAACCGACCCGAATAAAACGATACTAAAATATTCCTCATTGTCACAACTGCAGCAGATAAAATGGAAATATTCTGGGGATTCATATTTCAGAGGTTTTTCACATTTTAAATGGTTCATTCTTGCTTATTAACGGAGTGAAAATATAAATAATTAATGTTTGAAAAGAAAAACCTTGCGTGTAGTGGACTGCGAACGCTTTGGCCTTTACTCGCAAACCACTAAACATAACTTTATGTGGAGGGACAATGTGCGGATCTGTTTCCGAAAATAACTATTTGGTCTGGTGTAATGGTAGACCTGGGCATAAACAGTCTGCAGAAACACACACACACACTTACACACACTTTTTCTTGCTAATAAAGCTTCTATGAGAAAGAACGAGCCCCTGGAGCGGTTTCGGTTTAAAAAACTGGAGAAATGGGAGTCCAAACATGGCCATTTTGGAGTGTGTAAGCAGCTCCTCCATCAGGCTCGTCACACACCATTTGGCTCGGAAGGCGATTAATGGCGTAATGTGTTGTCCTCTTCCAAAGCCGTTGTTTTCCAAGCTGCTTCCACGAACACGATGAATTCATCTGGTTAGTTCCAACAATATTAATTAACTGAGTTACTTCTAACCAACTGTGTGCGTTGGGAGTTCACTGGCTCAGTCAGTCCCGGGTTTATGGAAATGCAGCTCCAGATCCGTAATTACAGCGAGACAGAACATCAATTATATGAAAACAAATTTCAGAACACAGACTCGCTCCAATTAGTCCGACACTGGAGGAGGATGAGGGCGGATGGTAGAACTGATTATTACCTAGATGTGTGTATGAGTACGAGACAGCGCGTAGAGACAAAACATCCCACTATCGCCGCCAGATCTGACCCAGAAAACACAGCACTTAGAGGAAAAAAATGTATCTGATAAAATGCCTGGAAAAAAAAAAAAAGATCTTGTCGATGCCTGCAAAGAGAAGCTGATCCGATCCGAGCAGCCAGGAATGCAAAACTCTTTTCCAAGAATGTTAACTGATGAGTCAGATTTGGAAAACACCGAAGCAGGAGCATCAAACTGGAACGTTCTGTGGTGAACTGGGAATCGTTTATAAAAAATATACTGTAATGTTTCCTCCTAAGGCACCTCACACTGCTTTATTAAACCCTATTTTTCGCTTTCATTTAGTTATTTCCCATCTGTTGGCTAAATGTGATACAGCATGACAGCTCCCAATCTAGGAAGGTCCGTTTTAATTACATTTTTCACTATTAATGTGCCAGATGCTCAGGATGAATAATTACTATGTGCTAAAACCAGAAAAAAGGCCATAAAAAGGTTTAGTTATTGCAGACCAGAAAATTTGATCATTTGATAATTACGTATCATTGACCTGTTTTTGCCGCCCCATTATCATTTGAGGAAGTATTTACTTATTTATTTTAAATATAACACTGAACAAACCCATGCAGAACACAGAACGAGAGCCGGAGATCCGTGGAAACGGGAGGCCGTTAGTGACGTGGAGTGGGCGGGGCTGGAGAGTTGAGCAACATTTAAATGCATGTAAATGAAATGCAAATAGTAATGGGAAAATAGGTATACTCTTTCTGTGAGTCAGAGCATTTGACTCAGCTCGCCAAAAAGAGTCGACTCTTTCGGCTCCCATATGACTCATTGCCATTTTGTCCAAAACTGGACGATGTTTGTGATGTTTTGTGGAAATAAATGATGATGCACGGGACACGCAGACACACATTTCACAAGTCACATCCTTCAGCACTCTAAACACAAACATGGCCAAGAGGATAGCTGTGCTGTTCGGACAGACGAAAAAAACTATATCAAACATCTTTGTGACCAGGATGAATCGCTAACTGAAGATGAATGGATTCATTTCAGCAAACAAGTAAAAAAAGAAGAAGACGACGCGCGGGGGGGGGGGGGGGGGGGGGGGGGGGGGGGGGGGGGGGGGGGGGGGGGGGGGGGGG
>JAQQZR010000013.1:1348605-1361771 GCA_030068235.1 Notoglanidium macrostoma | reverse complement strand
ACCCCCCCCAACCCCCCCCCCCCCCCCCCCCCCCGCTTACAATAGAACTTCTTAACGATTCATCAAATCGTATTTATAATCATGGAATTAAATTAAACAGTCTTTTTCATCGGATTTCATTTAGCCGTTTCCTCTTGAAGTGTGAAGGAGGAGTGTTTCTGCACACACACACACACACACACACACACACACACACACACACACACACACACAGTCCTAAATAACCTTTTAGGCGTCCACCTCCCCCGCTTTTTCTGCACCCTGGGAAAAAGGGACGGACATCAATAAAGGATTTCCTGATGTCAAACCCTAACCAAACACTAAACACTGAGCAGGGTCACACTGATATAATCACACTGACCACCAGAGGAGAGAGGGGGGGAGGGGGGGGGCTATATGGAGGAACATTAGCTCCATTAGTCTGCTCTATTTCTCCATTACTTGGGGAGATACACTGAGAGACAGACAAAGAGAGGGATATAAAGAGAAGGAGAGGCAGAGAAGGATGGATAGAGATTGCGGAAGAATTATATATAGAGAGAAAGAAAGAAAGAAAGATCTCTGGTTTTCTCTCTCTCTTTTATCAGTTCATCAGTGAGTGTGGCACCAAGCCAACAAGCCAAATCAACACACACACATGCCACATCACTACCACTCACACACACTCATATAGCGAAAGAGAGAAACGGACAGATAGAGACTGACTAAGAGCGAGACAGAAAGACAGCATGGGAGAGATACAGACAGTGAGACAGACAGCGAGAGAGAGAGAGAGAGAGAGAGACAGAGAGAGAGTCAGAGAGAGAGACAGAGAGAGAGACTGAGAGAGAGACAGAGAGAGAGACAGAGGGAGGGAGACAGAGTTAGAGATAGAGTCAGAGAGAGAGACAGAGAGAGAGAGACAGAGAGATATAGACAGAGGGAGAGTGAGAGACAGAGAGAGAAAGAGGGAGAGACAGAGAGAGAGACAGAGTCAGAGAGAGAGACAGAGAGAGAGACAGAGAGAGAGAGACAGAGAGATATAGACAGAGGGAGAGTGAGAGACAGAGAGAGACAGAGAGAGAAAGAGGGAGAGAGACAGAGGGAGAGTGAGAGACAGAGAGAGAGAGAGAGAGAGAGAGGGAGTCAGATAGAAAGAAAGAGAGAAATGGCTCAATTAAAAATCCACAAGTTTAGACAGCGGCCGGTGGCTGATTGATACTTCCTGTTCTGGCCTGCCTGATCCCGCTCCGGAACACCGAGAGAGAACAAAGAACCACACACACACACACACACACACACACACACACACACACACACACACAGCTGATACCTGAATCCCTTAAAGAAGCACTTTGGGAAGTTGGTATGGGAGGTGGGAAAAGAAATCTCTCACTCTCTCTCTCTTCCTCTCTCGCTCTCTCTCTCATTTCCACTCTAGACAAAACCTCATTCAGTTCCAGCAGTGGGAATTTACACACATGTGTGAGGTAAAGCCTGTGAACGAGTCACCAGCGAAACATCACGACTGAGCAGCCAGGAAAGAACAGCCAGGAAAAACGAGCAGATGAGAAAAAAAATCCAAAGAGATAAAAAAGCAAAAACATAAAAGATCAGCGAGGAGAAGAAAGAAATAAAGAAAGAAAGAAAGAACGCACTGATTGACCGTTAAAATGGCGGCAGATGCTGACTGGTGGGTTTAAAAGTGGGCGGGGTTACCTCGAGGATGTGCTCGTCCTGTTGCTCTCTGTCCAGTTTGCGAGACGTGGTAGTGACGAGACCTGTGGAAGAAAAATAGCCAAAATTAGCTAATCAACCTCAAAATACACTATTAGCATTAATTCAGGCAAAATAGCAAACATTTCTGAGTCGGTTTTCTTGTGAAACTGAAATCTTTATTTTATTCAAATAGTAACGCCCAAAAACTCTTAACATGCTGTGATAACTGTTACTAGCTCTGTAGCGTCTACTCTGTTTAGCTTCAGCTAACATCGGCTCGTTTCATACATCACTTACGAGCGCAGCTAATAGCCAAGCTAGCTAGCTATTTACGGATGAAAAAACACCTTGATGTATGCAGCAAGCCAGCTAACATTGACATTTATTTCAATTCATTTTAATTTGGCATTGCTAGAGTTGTAAAAAAAAAAAAAAAAAATCCCATTTCATAATGAAATCTTGACAATATTTTTGCCACTGGAGCTAACGGCTACACTCGAGAAAGCAGACAGGACGCCGCGGCTGTTGGCCAAGCAAATACGCAGACGTGTGAAATACGCAGACGTGAAATTCTGCGAACGTGTGTTAGCGGTGCCACGGAGAGGTCAAGAAAGGCCTCGAATACAGACTGCGCTTTAAGCTTCTAGCTAGCACATGCCCACGCCTTAAAATAAGCCCCTGAACCTTCCAAACACCCTGTAGTTTACTAGCATGGCCTTTGCCAATACCTTTTCAAGCCCTGTGTCACTCTGCCAGCGCTGTTTTAGCCTCTGGTGACTGAATGAGGGAGAAGAGAGAGAGACAGACGGATAGAAAGACAGACAGAGAAAGTAAGAGCAAGACAGAGACAGACGGAGAGAGACGGATTCCAGCTCGTCTCGCTCGTGCATAGCGTGGCGTTTTCGGTCATTGCAGGATGGAAGAGGCCGAGCGCCACCGCGCTGTCTGATTAGCACTGAAAAAACATTCTAAAAAACCCCAAAATCCAGGCCTCTCTCTCTCTCTCACACACACACACACACACACACACACACACACACACACACACACAGACTGCAAACCCCAGGAATAGCCTAGCAAACCACAGCCCGCCCCTTACCATTAAAAATAACATAGATAGCCTCCTTCTCTTTTTTCCAGAAATGGCGGACAAAACTGGCACGTCAACATTTTTTAAAAGTAAAATACTGTGATAGCATCAGGCAAATACCATGCGAATCACAGACAGAAAATTATAAACAGCCTTGGTGTGTTTGTGCTTTTGACACAGACCTCAGTACACTGGTGCTAGCCAACTGGTAAGTATAGACGGTTAGCCTAAATTAGCTAAACACTGTGCCAGGTAACACACAGTCGCTTTTATGGACGGTGTAACAACACAGCGGCAGTGAAAACGAGACAGAAACATCCAGAATATCAACATTTACCTCAGAAGTGTTCTCGAATTACTAAAGAAATGCTCTCAAATTACACTGGAATGAGATTTAGCATTCAGAAACGGCTAACATTAGCTAGCTAACTAGCCCTAGTTTGGGTTAGCAAATTTGCAGGATTCAAACTTTTTTTAGCCCCCAGGCTTTGTGTTTGGCTTTAGGGCTCTCATCTTCGGTGAACATTTTCAGACTCAACATAGTTAACTCTGGCTTTTCTAAATAACACACACACACACACACACACACACACACACACACACACACCTTGAACAGCTGTGCGCACACACACAAACATTGTGAGGAGTGACAAAGATTAGACAGATGATGATGGAGAAGATTGGAAATGCTTTTTTCGGCTAATCAAATCCATGTCAATCGTGCGAGATAATTATAGCAGTGGTACACTGTGTGTGTGTGTGTGTGTGTGTGTGTGTGTGTGTGTGTGTGTGTGAGAGAGTCTTTTCAAAGCTGAGGTGTTCCTCAGCCTTTGGCAGGAGACACACACACACACACACACACACACACACACACACACACACAGACACACACACACACACACAAAAACCCGGGCCTCGAGAGACGCCCCATAACTCTGAACCACAATCCATTTCTTCCTCCCAAAAAATAGCCTCGTCCTCTGGTGTGGGCCAGAGATAATTACAACTTTCTCTCCGTAGCGGAAAGAAAAACAAAAAAGACGCAGAGGGAAGAAAGAAAAAGGCGAATGTACTTGACCGGCAGAGGGAAAAAAAATGAGAGAGAGATGGTTGTTATCAGTCAGGATGGCGCTGTGTTAGCAGTTAGCATTCCCTCAGCGGTTTGAAAGCTAAAATCATACAAAAACATAGCATGTTCAGCATTCCTTCAGACTGACAGGAATTAGCAGCTGTGATGTTGACAACCTAACTATGCTAGCTCGAACAGTTTGAACCAGCTAGTTACGCTACAAGCTAGCAAACACAAACAACTGCTTATGTGTGTGTGTGGTTATCGTAATCATTGCTAGCTCACTAAAACATTTTTCATTGTTAATATATCGTCCTGTCTCGTGTCTAACGCTTGCTAGCTCACTAAAACGTCAACACATGCTAGCTTGCTAGAATTGTACATCAGCAGCCAATTTCATTTTGTCGTCGTTTGCTAAATCGGTGAGCCAGCTAGCTATTTAAAAACAAACAACACACATTTCCTTATGCAGTGTGTGTTTAAATATCAAGCTACATTATGTTGTGGCTAGCACATGCTAGCTTACTAAAATATCACTTCTCCACCTTGCTAAATCTGTTCCAACTTGCTAGAAAACAGTTAGCAGCTCCTCAACACATCTTATATAGTGACTGTTTATATATCTGGCTGTCTTATAGAGACGAGTTTGCTGGAATTTCATGTCAGCCAATGCTGTTTACATTTGCTAAATCTGAGAAATCTGATCATTTGATATATCTGGGCTAATACATGCTAGCTGAAAATATCTCCTTTGTAGTAACCTTTTCTGGTAATGATGCTAGCTCGCTAACATGGCTTTCCATTTTTTTTTTCATTTAGCAAAATCATTCCAGCTAGCTATCTTTGCCATGTGGTTGTGAACAAACTTCATGTCCTGTGGCTAACGCCCGCTACCTGGCTAACACGCTGCTGTTCCTTCCAAATCCATTCTGTTTTAGTCTGCTATATCTGTTCAAAATGACTAGCTTGCTACCCAACTCCATGGGCCTACACGTTTCTGTGTGTGTGTGTGTGTGTCACAGCACTGTGGCTTCATGTCTTTTGCAGTGGAAGCGCGCAGCCCACGGCTAAACACCTCTCTGTTTAAACGAGAATGCGTTTAACCCCCGACACGCTCGGTGCTCTCGCTTCTAATTGTAGCGCCGACCCACTGACGAGACGTCTCGGGGGAAATTACAAAAGACAGCGAGTGAGAGAAAGAGCAAAATAACGAGCTGGGAAACAGGGTTAGCGTAAGAACGACCAATTAGTGTAAGGATAAAAGACAGCACCGTGCTATTTGCTTAATGTATACACAACAATTTGTTTTCGAGAGCGTTATTTACTTTCTCTCACACAGCACTGATGCGCTAGCTCCCTGAGGAGCGGTAACAGAACCGCTAGTTAGCTTCAGTCAGTTAGCTAGCTATGTTACTGTTAGAGTACAGCCACTGAAGCTTCTGATACTGTACTTAATCTCTCTCGCACACAGACTTCTTTTTCCTCAGAATTGTTGCTCATTCTTTTGCTTTTCTTTCTCTTTGCTTATTTAATATTTCTTTCTTTTGCTCAGTTTTTACGTTTTCTTTCTCTTTATTTACATTCTTCTTTTCCTCTACTTCTTTCTTCCCCTTCCTTATTTTCCTTTCTGTCTCTTTCTTCAGCTCAAATTCTGTACTTTTCTTTCTTTCTTTCTTTCTTTCTTTCATGATTCCTGTATATTTTGTTTATTATTTTGCGTTCTTTTCTGTTTTTCTTTCTTTCTTACACACTTTCAAATATTTCCTTCGCTGTACGTCTTGCTTCCCCCTTCCTTCTTTTCCTTCATTCAACTTTTTCACTCTGTTTCTGCACTTTTTCCTTTTTTATAGTCGATTTATTTATTTATTAAAACAGTCTGTGTGTGTGTGTGTGTGTGTGTGTGTGTGTGTGTGTGTGTCACACTGCCAGGTGAGACTTTCTTCCCGCCTCTTTATTATTCTCTTTCTTACTCTTTTGTGTGCTGCTCCAGCTGCCTGAGAGGCAGGAAGTGACCCGCAGGAAGTTGTTAAGCTCAGATATCTTTCCGTCCTTTCCCTTCTCTGTCTTTCTCTTTTCACTCCCTCTTTTCTTTCTTTCCATTTTTCAGCGCTGAAAGTGGAGTCGGGTTGAAAGCCGAGAGCCAGCAGACGAGTGGAGACAGGATGTGCTTGGCCTTCGCTTACGATCAGCCGGAGAAAAATAGACGATCAACTTATTGTCGAATAGATGAGATTTTTTTTCCACTCCCTTCCCTTACTCCTTTGATTTGTAAAAAAAAAAAAAAAAAAAAAAAAAAAAAAGAAAGAAATCTGCATATATCTCTACATGTGTGAAATGAGAAATAAAGCAGTGTAAATGATTATTGAGATGTCACGTGAGAAGCAGACACCATGTTTTAGATTATAGGTCACAGATTTATGATACCGAGTACGGGTTTGCGATTTACTGCGTTCACGTGAAACGGCTTTCGACGGGAAATGAGCTCGGCGTTCTTCGCCGGATTCTCCGCCTCCTCGCAATATTCAGCTCAGGCGTCTGGGACCTTCACGACCACCTGGACGGCATGAGTAAACAAGTAAACAAGCTACATATAAAAACCCACATACGGCCTCGCTCCAAATCACAGAGTTTATTCTGCTTCTGCGTGAGAGTTCTGTATATTCCCCCTGGGTTCCTCTGTAGTGCTGCCAGAGCTCCTGTCTCTGTGTGTGAGTGTGTAATTACTGAGCCTGGGCCGCTACGTCCTTAACCCTTTCAGCGCACAGCAGAGAGGAGAAAATCCCACTCAGGTCTGCAGACTGATGAGACCAGGCAACCTTCATGATCACGGAGTGAGGTCATGGAGATGTATGGATGAATGGAGAAGAGAAGATGTGGAGAGGATGGATGGATTGACTGAGGAAGAGCACTATATTACCTCTTGGGGTTTCTAGATGGAATGAGGAAGAGATGGACAGATGAAAAAGAGAAAGACGGGAGAGAGAGTAAAAGAGAAGACGCTGTAGAAAGGAAAGTTGTTTATTAAATTACGAAACGAGACACGGCTGCTTTGTGTCTTTTGTCATTACGTGACGTGACCTCGCTAATCTAGGTAAAAGTGAAAATCGATTAGTTCGCACCAAGGTCACGGAGCGTTCTCATATCGATCGGCGCATTGATTAGCGCTAGCGAGCGATACTCTTCCTTCTCAGACTGCTTAATTGATTCAGGGAACCTGGCAACATCAACATTTCACTCAGACGTGTTGGTTAAGTACTAAAAAAAACACATTATGAGATATTATGATTTAGCTAGCTAGCATATAGTGATTAACAATGTCGAGAACGTTAACATTTACCTCAGGCATGCTGGGTAATTACTAATAAAAGACTCCAAAATGTGAGAAATGTCATGTGAGATTTAGCTAGCTAGCATGTAGCTGTTAAGAATGACAGAAGATGGTCAGGAACATCAATATTTACCTCAGATGTGTTTGTATAGTAAAAGAAACAGAATGAGAATCATGAATAAAATGTATTTTGTAGTTAAAATTACCGTCAACGCAACTTCTATTTAGCGCCGGGTTCAAACATGTTCATAAACGTCTGTATGAACGTCCCAACACTTCACCACACACAAACAGCTTTATATAACAGCGGGTTTATACGATTTTACATCACACGCAAAGGGAAATGTAGGTTTTGGGCCGAAAAACTAAAATGTAGCTCATGTTAAAATTTCATCTACACAACCAACAACATATCACACCACTTTCAAAGTGGAGCCGTGGTTGCTTTTAGAAAACGTTGCAGCTTTTGTCAGAAACCACATTAGCAAGTCCGAGGCGCTGAGCACCTCCACAATGCAGCAGCTGTTTAGCGCGATGCTAAAACGGAGTCTTTTGTTACTCCTTAGCTGCATTAGCTACGGAGTGCTGAAATCAAACATGTCCTGAGGTAAAGAATAAGCGGTGATGCTTCATCTTGCCTGCTTCACGTCCACGCCTCAGTCCTGATGTGCACCTCCAGTCTCGACCTGATTCGATTTAAACGTGGGAATTTATAAAATACGACAGGAATTCCCCTCTAACCCGGTCGGCTTCTACATTTAACCCACCACCAATTACAGGAAGGGAAGAATCCATGAGATCGCTTATCTCTTTCTCATGACTTTTGCAACCCACCCCCCATACACACACACACACACACACACACACACACACAGTTGTTTTTATTAACCTACATATTTGCTGCTCTCCTTCACAGAGTTAATGTTCAACGACACCGACACCCACTCAACTTCTCTTTTTTTCCCTTCTCCCTTTCCATTTCCCTGGACTATGGCCAAGAGAAAGAGGGAAAACACAGTCCCTTATTTGGCCTGAAAACACACGTCAGGCCCGGAGTGTATGAGAAAAAGTGGACCACACAGGACCAGCGCTAACCCCACAGGAGGGAAATAAATCCAATCTAAAACGCTCCTACACTGTTTAGCGATATTTAACAGTGCTGGGGTCAACAAGGGCGGAGCTAAGTTAGATTTCATCAGCCAATCAAATGCTCGAAGCACCATTAGCATCTTTCTTAATGATTAGCACAAAATTCTGACATTAATGAATATAACATCATAATAATATGCTGGTTTAATAGTGATGCTGATTTAAGCTGTTGGTTTTCATCATATAGTTTACTGATCCTGCCTAGCTAGAGCGCTAATTAGGCTAAAACTATTAAAGGTAGTATTTCATGCTAAGCGCCTGAAACATAAAGCATAAAGACAACCAACCTTCCAACAAGATGATCACGTTCAGCGTAAGCTCCGCCCCTTTCACCCTGAGACCCGTATTATGCTAATAAATATGGCTTATAAACATATATACATGTTTTAAAAATACATTTCATTTTGGGGGCAATTAAAAGTAGGATGTTCTGACCTGAACAGGAGACAAAAAGAGTAAAAAAAAGACTAACTCCTGCTGTGGCTGACCCGCGGGAGCCCGGAATAAAGGTCGCTAAGTTTCAGGCTTTCTCCTGCTTAAAACTTCACACACACACACACACACACACACACACACACACACACACACACACACACACACTTATGCACTGGGAGACCTATTTGCACCTCGATGTCACTCTTAGTCCCCACAGCAAGAATTAAATATTCAGAGCAAGTCCATTTTGAGAATAGAGAATATATAAAATTCCCACAGTGTTGAGTGAGTTTGTCTGTGTGTGTGTGTGTGTGTGTGTGTGTGTGTGTGTGTGTGTGTGTGTGAGATAGAGAGAGAGAGTGTGCTAAATGGAGCTTTTCAAAAAAAAAACAAAAAAAAACAAGGCTTTAAAAGGAAACTAGCGAGGCTCCTGAGTCAGGATCAGCATGCTAGCTCCAGTGATCTCTCCACATCCTGTCACTAAAAGCCATGAAATCCCAGAAAGCACGAACGATGTAGGAACAAATTACCCACAATGCACCACCAGTCTCACAGACAACGCATGGTATGTGGTTACGCCTAACAGTGGGCTGACGACGATGACACATTTGTGTTATGAGCTCTACACAGTGCACAGTGTGTGGATTGGGACGGAGCCGCAGTGGATTTACAGTACAGAGTTCACATGGCCTATATAGTGAGTGAGTTCTGATTTGGGATGGAGCCATGGTGGACTGATAATGGTGAGACATTTACAGTGGTGTTTAAGTAGTGACCAGGTTGTGGTTTGGGACACAGTGACAGCAGTCTCCGTGTAGTCTATATAATGATTAAGCTGTGTGGTTTGGGACACGTCCATAGTGGACCGGTGATGGTTTGTGGTGCATTAATGTGGCCATTATAGCAAATACGTTGTGATTTGGGACACAGCCACAGCAGACTGATGATATCGACATGTTTACCGTAACTTGTTCCATCCACCAAGCCACAGTGGACTGACGAAGGTGAGATGTTCACGATGGCGCGTACGTGACCACTGGAGTGTACAGGTTGTGATTTGAGACACAGTCACAGCCGTAGTAGTGCTCGTTCTCTCTCTCGTTCTCTCTCTCTCTTCCTGGCTAGTGTGGGTTGTGAAAAAGTGCTCGAATAGAAACTGGCTCGCTCTGAATCTCTGATGGGAGATCAGACTGTGCCAGACGAGAACGAGGCGTGCCGGAGAACGCTCTCTCTCTCTCTCTCGCTCTCGCTCTCTCTCTCTCTCTCGCTCTCTCTCTCTCGTAAAAACACACCACAACCCCGCATTTAGGAATACACGTAAATGAGAGATTCGGTGCAGCTAATAATTATTGGACGAGCTAAATTAAAGGCTGCTGCGCCCAAAATGCCAACGTTGCTAATATAAATAAAGGTAATTAGACTAACCAATAAGCCTGAATAGGCTGTTAAAAGGCACACGCAGTTCTTTTCAGCGATAACACAACACAACCTTTCAAATCATGACAATTTACGCTATGATTAATATTTATTACCTGGATGGCATTTTAACGCATGTGGGCGCACAAAGGACCGAGCTACATTTCTGTCCTGTAATGCCTTCACCTTCTCTTCAAACGGCTCTAAAAAGCGAGACGCCGACCGCCGTTGTCCTCAGGCGTTAACTACACAGGCTCCCTCCCTTCAAGCGGAGCAGGACGGTAAGGGCTGGTTATCTAAAAAGTGAAACCGTACTGCAGCATTGATCCAGAGTGTTTTCATCCTTAGCGTAGTTGTGTCAGAATTCTTCGTGTAAAAATGAATATCAGGTTGCGCAATTGCATATATTTCGTTCAAACAGTTCTCGAATTTACGTTTTCGTCGGTTTACGATTTAGCTAGCACGGTTATGCTACAGCATCGTACTCTTACAAGTATTCCAAATAAATCCTGACTGACCAATACAGCCTTTTGTGTTTTATTTTTCTGTGCTACAAAGACGTATTTATTTTATTTTGCCATCACCTAATTACAGTATTTAGTTTCAATGGTCATTTGGATTTATAGTCGCATTTGGTTATTGTTAGTTTTAGTCTGGATGTAGCTGAAAGAAATGTAGTTACTAATTTGCATTAAGAAAATGTAACCTTTCCTGTAACTTTCTCGCTCGCCGTCCTGATACTGTTAAAATGCTGCTTTTGCACTTGCTCGCACTCACCGGTCTTGGTGTCGATGCTGAAGAAGCCCTGCGGGTTCCCGCTGCTGATCTTGTAGCTCAGCTTGTCGCTGGAGCGAGTGTCGGGGTCGAAGGCGTCGATCTGAATGACCGAGACGTCTTTGGGCGAGTTCTCCATGATGGATGGGTAGTACACGGGCTCGGAGGTGTGCGGCGCGTTGTCGTTCACATCCTGCACCTCGATGTAGATCTCTACGAAAGAGGAGAGCGGCACCACGCCGCCGTCGCTGGCGTACACCGTCAACCAGTAGTGCGGCACCGACTCGCGGTCCAGCAGCTCCAGAGTGCGGATCACACCTGGGTCAGAGACAGACAGGCAGAGCGTTAGCGGATTACACGAGGTTCCATTCGTTCAGGTCAACATTGTGATCAGAACCCAAATCCAAGTCACAGCAGCTCCATACTCGGACACGGCGTCACAGATTACAGTTATTACTTATTCATTCACTCTTAAACTCATAAACTTTGCTATGTATATAATTATATAATATATAATAATGTAATTCAATTAGGTAAAAAAAAGTGCCGTTTTCATTCCTAAAAAGCCGGAGCTGAAAAACATGACGGATTCATGACAGCGTTATTGCATCATAAATTATATCCCACTATGCAAATGAAGCGCACATGCAAACCTGGTTTCCCAGGGTTAGAGGTGTTTACAATTTGCATATTTATAGCATTAAGATTTCTTGAGCGCTGTAAAGTCTTGGTGTTTACAGGATTGTTTTAAAATGGAACTGCCACAGCAAATTACTACGTGTTAATTTTCGACGTACGTTCTGGCGACTTTAACATCCAATCGATACGACTAAATGATTTAAACGTGATTTGCATTTTGCAAAACTGGTAGCAAAATGAGCCTCCCTTACTCACAAAGCTAAATAAACAAACCTCAGTGTCCCTTGCTGGGGAACTCATTCTTGACCGGTCACTAGATCCCCGACACAAACACGACCAGCTACCCATACACACCCTGACGTCAGCTGAAGGTGGCATCAGATCCAAACCAAATGGTCGATTTTTGTTTTTTTCAATTGTATTTGAAAACAGGCCCCACCCCCACGTGTCCTTCGCATCACCTCTAGAGAGCACCAGCCTATGGAGAATCAATACTATACCGTATAACATGGGTGTGCTCCTGTTCACAACACTTGAAATGTTCTATCTAGGAAAATATATTATGTTTGTCCTAAAAGGTGAAACATAGAGACAGAGGGTAGCCTTTATAGTAAAGGATTATTATTTTTTATATATATAATAAGGATTATTTACATGTCGTCGAGTCTTTATTGTAATATTTCTTTTCAAACATCGAACGGGACCGGGCAACGTCGCAAGATAACTGATTCATGTTGAAATAAACCAGTCTTCCTAGCGCTCATTTTAAAATGGGTCACCACGGCTCCGACATGACGTAAGGGTTAAAGATTCACCAGAGCCGTCGGAGGCCATTTGGCTCTCAGCTGTGTCAACAAGGTACCTATTCACAGCAATCCAGGAACGAGAAGGGGCGGAGAGAGTGGCCGAGAGTAAATGGCAATCCACAGAGAGAGGAGAGAGAGAGAGAGAGAGAGAGAAGGGAGTGGGGTGAACTTTGAGTCGTCTTTGTTCTCGTCCATTCAAAGCGGCCTGAGAGGACTGCAGTTTCACATTACCTAGAGCAATCCTAAAAGTTAATTATATTATTGTTGCTCAGGATAAACATCAACCTCGCTATCGCTTATAAACTCTCATAAAGCAGGGTGTGTGTGTGTGTGTGTGTGTGTGTGTGCTATTAAGCAAAAGGAGACAATAAAGAGGCTGGTCAAAGAGGACGCTGATGATACACTTCCTTTAACACAACGATGGTGATTCTGTAACTAGGGATGGGTGATGTGGCAAAAACATATGTTGTTTTATTTCCCAGCTTTGCTTGCAACTCAAAGGATTTACCACAAAAAGAAGTAATAAATAAAAAAAGTACCCACTAGAAACAGTAATACAGGTGGGAAAAAAAGTAACACTGTTAAATTAAAGGTGACATAAAAACAGTGGCGCGGTGGTTTCGCACTGTCGCCTCACAGCAAGAAGGTCCTGGGTTCGATCCCCGGGTCACCCAGGGTGCCGTTCTGTGTGGAGTTCGCATGTTCTCCCCGTGCATGCGTGGGTTTCCTCCGGGTGCTCCGGTTTCCTCCCACAGTCCAAAG
>JAQQZR010000013.1:1328840-1339929 GCA_030068235.1 Notoglanidium macrostoma | reverse complement strand
CCAAGATGCTGGGATTGGCTCCAGCTTCCCCGCCACCCAGACGGATAAAGCGCTATAGATAATGGATGGATGGAACACTGAATGATGAACAGAAAACGAGATCTTTTACATAACTAATAATGTCAGGCACCACAGTGGGCGTGGTACTTATACTGACCACGTGCTTAGCATGTAAGATCTCAAATCCCGAACAACAGACAAGCTGCTTCATTATGCAGTCAGGGAATCAAATTCCTTCTATATCCCTTTGAGACAAATGATATTGCAAGGTGGGCAAATTAAGCGCAAAAACTGGGAGAATTGGCTAATTTGCATCATTAGCATGATAAAGAACAGGTGGCCGGATAACGGCAATCTAGGCGAGCTTGTATGTGAGATGTAGGCAGTATAGGTGAGCTTGATCAAATCTGATGTCGTATCCCTTCGGCGTGAACAGTGCCGAGGCACATGGCACTCAGGTCTGCTTTGTGCTCCAGCTGAGTTTGTCTTGCAGATTTGCCTTAGCATGGTTTATATTGCAGATTCCAGACACGGCGGTGCGGTTTAGCCATCAGGCTTTTGTAAACCAAGTCTCTCTGCTTCTGCTGTGATTTGCGACATGTGCCTTGGAGCCTTGACTTGTTACTTCGCCACAAGGACATTCAGCGGTTAAAAAAAGCACCCGATTCATTGCACTTCTCTGGCAACTTCAATGGGGTTTGTGGTGAAACCTCAGTCCTGTGAGTGTGTGCGGCCTCTATTAACTCACTTACTCAGGAAGTGACATGCACACAAAATCAATTCTTTACCTCACACTCACTCACACACACGCGCATTGAGCAGGAATGAAATTAGCCTGGTTCACATGGAGAGGTCTCACTGAGGCTCGACATGTTTGTGCAATCTGGTGACGGTAAACATCACTGCCGGAGACTCGCGAGCACACTCAGGAACTCAGCAAATCTCCCAATGCCTACAGCCAGCAGCATTTGGGAGGACGAAAATAAAAATAAAAAGAGCCAGACGCAATCTGGGAGTAACAATTTTGGGTTTTGTAGCCTGGCTAAAGTTATCTCAGGTCTACTGGGACAAAATATCAAGCTCTTCCTGACGCAGGAAACCTTGGAAAACTTGCCCGAGCTCCAACGTTGGTTTGGAAAAAGGCAAGGTTTTTCTTTCTTTCCCTTTTTTTAATTCTAAAATACATACATGGCCAGACTAAATATAAAAGCCACACATCCCTGAGGGAAGAAAGCAGAAAAGAGCCCCAGATGTGAAGCTAGCATTAACAAGAGGCTAGGCTAGAGAGAAAAATAGGAAGCTCTGTGTTGCGTACCTTCCGAGCGAATTCCTTTTCGGCATGCCCCCACCCCCCACCCCCCACCCCAAATACCAAGCAAGCATGCAAATAAAGCGGGGAGGCGGAAAAGCCGCGGAGCCCAAAAGGTGCAGTACGTTTAACCAGTCCCAGATGGGACAAGACTAGAGGAAATCGTGCCATTCTGCTAAAAAAATGTGGCCTGGTTTGTTCTGTTTTAATGACTGCTTTCATTTTAAGCAACTAATGGTCTGATTCCATCAGATTTAAAGATTATATTAACCAAACAGCATTGTGCTGAATGTCAAATGACTCATGACCCCAGCTGGGCCATACGTAAGGAATAAAACCCCATGTGTCATGCTGCTATAGTAAAACAGTCAATGACAGGGTGGTGTGATGCGTTACATTTACCAACCTGAAGATGATTAGTTTCCCAAAACAGCATGTCATGAAGTGTTCCTCTCATACCAAGGTCATTTTACAACATTTCTTTTTTCAACATGTTATGTTTTTATGCATTAAGAAGTCAGAACAATTAAAAGTTATAACTTTTCCTCTGACTGCTACAAAGTACTGGCACTGCAGACTCCTTCCATAAAGGTTAAAAGAATGGTCTCCTTGCAAACAAACATCACCATGTCAAAGACAATAAGTGCATTGCTACGGGTGGAAGTGAATGGCTTTCACACTTCATCTCTTAGGAGAGGTTCTTATACTGTGCTGAATGAAGAAATAAATGACTAAATAAACTATCTACACACTCAATCAAAATTTTTAAGCACAAGCAGCTCAGACTGACACAACCTCAAGCCCATTTGGTGTAACTGCCTTTCTCCCCCACGTCTAATCTGCGTCCCACAGGGAGCTGTTCTTGGCTCATGCACATTTACTTTGCCACCAGCCCTAGTCGTGATCCCTAACAATGGACCTTAGTGCAAGGCAATTCCATCCCTGCTGGCACTTGTAGATTACCGAGGTCATGCAGGCCAGAAGACCGGGTCAGGTAGGGGGTGACCGGCAATGTTTCAGGGGTTAAAAGGCGGTGTGAATGAGACTACTCCTCAGGTGTCACGGCTGGCTAAATATATCAAGCTGAGATCTGTCAGTGAGCAGCCTGCTAAGTCCAAGCAATTATTTCGCACCACTTAGCATTTAATGGATGAGGGGGAAAAAGTCTTATCGTCGGGAGATTGCAAGTTCGACTCCAGGGAGCCAAGAGTTCAAAATTGGCCTTGCTCTCTGGGTAGGAGGGGCATTCCTCTCTCTTCACTGTCAATCACAGCAACACTAACCAATCACGTGGGCTTATGTATGCAGAAGAGGTTGGATAACGCCACCTTGGGACACAGCATGAACACCGGTTCAAAAGGATGCGACTGGCTAGCTTCACGTGTCTCCGAGGACAGACATGTTAGGTGGCATGTTGTGACAGGATTTATCGCGACATCCATGATGTACTGTCATATTGCCCAGCTCTATATAAACGTTCATTTTCAAACCAAGCAAACGGGAAGCATTTTCTGTGTTTCTTTATCCTTCCCGGTGATGTTGGTGACCCAACCAAAACAAATGATCGATAACCTTCTGCTGAATGAGGGAAAACTATCTCCACGATAGTGGGCAGGTACAATGACTGGCAGATGGTCCTGTAGGGGAAGAAGCAGCAGTGCATCCTGTCATGCTAAATTTACCACTGCCAAAAGTGAGATTTCCCTACAGGGATCCCTAACAGCCACGTCTAATTTACCCTCCTTGATGAAGTGTCCTGCACCACCTTCATCTAACTGAACGCTTAATACATTTTATAGAGTTTTTTAGAAGAACTTTTCAAAAGGACACTGCACAGTACATGTAGAAAGCCCTAATGTTTTATTTATGATAATTTCACAGAGCCATTTGTACATTAATTATGTATACCGCATAAAAGAAACACATTTTCAGAAAGAAAAAAAAGTGCACATTAAAGGTATAAATGAGAATTTCTGTGCATATTAAAAAAAGTGAGTGAAGCACTGCACAGATGTGGTGTGCCAAGCAACCGTTAGAATTCCAGACAGTTTATTTTTAAGCTTTTTTTTGGCATAAGTGCTCACAGTGGCCAGCTGAGGTATAAATACATTCTTTGTGTGGCGTTAATGAGGTCAGGTTTTGACTTTTGCAACAGAAATTTGGTTCGGTTCAAACAGCAATGGATTCCTTTATTGAATATTAACAGGGTAGACCAGTGATCTTAAATGAGCTATTGGCTCAGATACCCAAACCAGATTAAAGCTGCTTAGAATACAGAAGCAAAGGAAGAAAAGAAGGAAGAATGCAGGAGGTTGAGAGTGTTGGTGGGTGGTGGATTGGCAGCAGTGTGGGGGAAGTGCTCAGCAACTAGTTTGGAATGTTTACGACAGGTCTGAAAGACAGCTGCTCCATCTGTTCCTGCCATCAATTCCTCCTCCTTATGCTAGATAACCAAAAATTGCATCTCAATACAGCCTCCAAGCCAGCACAACTGCATATGCACCTGATTTCTGAAATGAATCCCTATTCTTGCTTTTGCAATACCAACATTTGCCTATATCACTGGTCAGATTCCTGCAGAAGCAATCTGCTTCATGAAATATTTATGAATATAGAACCACTCACACACATTTCATATCCAATCTCAGCCTTAGCAGCCGCGAGGAAAAAGCAAAACAACTCACCAGTTTCTTCATCGATGGCAAAGATCCCCAGTCCGGATCCATCCCGAATAGAGTAGCGAATCTCCCCGTCTCGTCCTTTGTCCTCGTCCTGAGCTGTTACTTTCATGACCGACGTTCCGATCGGCACGTCCTCTTTAATAAATCCCTTATCCACAAACGATGGGAACCATGGTCGGTGTAAATTCTCGTTCACATCCACCACCTCCACCTCGACATGGCAGGTCGAGGATAAAGAGATCGGTTTGCCTTTGTCCTTGGCCCTCGCTACAATATTGTAAACTTGTTTTTTCTCATAATCCAGATTCTGTATGATTCGAACCGCACCACTGAGTTTGTCCACTTCAAATTTCCCATCACCACTGTCAACGAGGCTATAGCGTACCTGGCTCGAGGTTCCTACATCGGGATCATGGGCTTCCAACCACATAATAACAGTACCAATAGGTAGATCCTCGCGGACTTTTACCTGATAATTGGGAGGTATAAATTTTGGAGGATTGTCATTGACATCTTCAAGTGTGATTTTAAGTGACACGGTCGATACCAGCTGAGGTTCAACAGTAGCCTGGTCACGGGCTGCTATCCTGAGCACCAGGTCAGGCTGAACCTCGCGATCTAACAGCTTTTTGATCCTAACCACTCCGGTCTCCTCATCAATAGTGAACTGATCCGTGTCTGCCAATATAGAATACCTGACAACACCATTATCTCCCAGGTCTCTGTCTTTGGCTTCAAGTTGAATGATTTCAGTCCCTACAGCTGTGTTCTCAGTTATTTCCACTGAATATGTGTCTTGTAGAAACTGCGGGCTGTTGTCATTCGCATCTGTAACCTTGACGTCAAGCAGGCGCGATGATGACTTTTGAGGTATTCCAAGGTCATACACAGTAACATTAAGCGTGTAATGATCGGTTGACTCTCTGTCAAGCGGCGCGTACACCTTAAGCCAGCCATCATTCATGTCAACTACAAACCGACTTTCTGTGTCACCTCCAGATATAACATAAACCAGCTTCCCATTGAAACCACTGTCAGAGTCGGAAGCGCTCAAACGGACGATCCGAGCCCCAATGGGCAGATCCTCCTTGACCTCAATGATGCTTGGGAATGATTCTGCAAATTGAGGTGTAAAGCGATTGACAGCATGGAGGTCTAAAAAGTTGTCATCTATTTCGACTTGGCTGTGGATTTTACTACCTTGAAGCAACTTTTCCGCCAACATGGTGGCTACACCGGTGTCGAAACACTTGACTTGAACAGGTTTACGTGGAGTGACGACAGTCATGTTCAAAAACATTGCCGGAGTTTCATGTTCTCCGTCACTGGCTATGATCTGCAAGCTGTACAAGGACGTCTTTGCTGCCTCGCCCTCACTCAGGGACTGCTTTAGGGACAGCACCCCCGAGTTGGGGTTCAACTCGAAAAGATCCAGGTCGTTGCCAGCTTTGATTATGTACCTGACCAGCTGAAGCTCATCAGCATCAATGGCGGATACAGTTGTGATTTGTTCTCCAGCGCCGTGATCTCTGGGCACGGTTACCTGGCAATCCACGTTTTCAAACAGAGGCTTGTTGTCATTGAGATTGCTCAGGCTGATCGTGACTTGTGTCTCCACCTCACGGCGAAAAGGTTCACCCCAATCTGATGCACGTACTCGTAAACTGTAAATCCTCGGCATCAATTCATAATCAAGTTGTTCCGAGGTACTGATAACACCAGTGAAGTAGTCAATAACAAAAGGCTGGGGATTTATATTAGCAATACTGTATGTCACATAGCCGTTCTCTCCACTGTCTAAATCTGTGGCTTTCACTGTTACAACACTGGTGCCTACGGGCATGTTTTCATCAACACTGGCCTTGTAAGACGACTGCTGAAACTCCGGGGCGTTATTGTTCACGTCAATCACGTCGATAATAACTTTGGTGGCTGCTTTTCTGTCACTAATAATTACCTCTAATTCATAGTGTGGCAAAGATTCAGCATGGATGGGTCCAGCTGTTGTAATTAAGCCAGTGTCTGAATTGATTGCAAAGGGAATTTTGTCCAATTTATGTTTGAAAGCGTACTTCAAGTGCAGATATTTTGGCACAGCTGTTACCATTACAACAGGAGTGTGCAGTGGAGCAAATTCACTTATATTGGCCCTGTAAACAGACTGCTCAAATTTAGGGGGCCCTACTTTAAACTGTGGGGAAGTAATGTGGATGACTTTAGCTGAGGAAAACTGGGGTGGGCTTCCTTTATCCTTAGCTTGCAAAGTGAGGTTGTAACCATATGGCTGAATATCCCAGTCTACTTCCTTTACTGCTTTAATTCTGTACTCCTTACTGCCAGGACTGGTTCTCACAGCTCGGAACTGCTGTAAAGGGTCTCCTGCTACCACGCTAAGAGATGCAATTTCTCCATTGGCTCCTTGGTCATCATCTTCAACAGTCACTACAGCATAAGTCGGGTCCTTGTCCATGTCGGAAGGCGCTAGGGTGACAGCGGTGATGACCGGAGCATTCTCATTAGCCTGCTCTACGCGTACCGTCAGCTTAGCCATGCTACTAAAGCCGCTGCTCCCATACAGCTTCATCCCACGATCTACTGCTAATATCTCCAATTCGTACTGCTTTGTCTCTGCATAATCTAGTCTTCCAGTTAGAGTAACCACCCCACTTGTTGGATGGACTGCAAACATGTCCGTCCACTCTCTAAAGCTGTAGTAGTACTCTCCATTCGTACCGATGTCTGCATCCGTCGCCGTGACCTTGGCAATGCTAGTGCGGATTGCTGTGTTCTCCGGCAAGGACACGGTGTATGAGGTGGGAGAGAACAGAGGCCGGAGGTCATTGGTATCCAATACCTGAACCATGACTCGGGCGCGCGCCTCTGCATTCGAGTTCCTTTCCACAGCTTTGACCGTGAGCAGATAGTGGTCTCGGACCTCCCGGTTAAGAATGGCACTGCTACCTCCTTTGGTCCTTATTCGCAAATAGGTAAAGTCCCCCAGTTGATACTCCTCAGCTTTGAAAAGGTTCTCGTTGTCACCTGACACGATTTTGTACCGTATTTCCCATGAAGGGTCTGTGTTGTAGATGCCCATTTTCACTGGGCCTTCCAAGTATGTTTTAGCAGCAGAGTTTTCGAATATGGTGGCATTGTATATAGGATGGGTGAAGTGTGGAATGGACTTCGCATCCAGCCCTTGGTTTTGGGCGCCACTGCACAGGAGCAGCAGCAGCAGAGCCAGCAGAGAAGTCACCTGGTTCTGCATGGTTGCAGAGCACTCTTCACCAAACCACCTGCAGAAAAGGGAGGAGAAATATAAGGAAAAGGTGTCTTATACAGCTACTTTACACACTTTTAGAACTGCGACAATAACTAATTAATAATAATGATAGCTATAATAACATCTTCGATCGTGCTTTCCACCACAGACCACCTGGCTATGCTTTACAGAGCCTCAGGTCCCTAGATGCCAGATTGAGAACCACTGACTGAAACAGTCAAGAAAATCCATACCAGGGTTTCTCAGACTTTTTGCAGTCATGGACGCCTTCAACTGTAAAAACCCACAAAACCTCTCAGATTTTTTTGATGACTATAATCCATTAATTCAAATATTAAGTTCCATATTCCAATGTGGACAATAATATTTTGGCTTTTTATTGGTGCAGTAAAGGATAATCGACCTCATGGGTGTGCGTCCCAGAGCGCACTTTGAGGACCACTGTATCTACATATACTCAAAGGAAAATCAAATGTCGCTACAGTTAGGAAAGTTAATAAATTCCACCAACAACATGATAGTATTAAAGCCAGTTTTCCGCAGCAATTTTAAGTGTCTTTTGAGATGTCACACTACAGGAGGATCCAAATAAAATTTTAGAACAGGCTGCATTATTGCATATCATCAAATCAGCGACATCAGCTCATGCAGCAACAGGCATGCAGAAACACAAACGTTTATCAGATTAAGTGTGAGTTAATGAGGATATTTTTTCTGTCATTTAAAGTTTTGCCGTTGTCATCCTGCGTTGTCCTTCCATTGGTGGATTTTAGACTCCAAGAAATTAATCCAAAATTTCGGACCCTGCCAGAACTTCGTCGTTATCTGTCTTTGTTTCGCAACGGCCCTAAACCGACTGCCAGTAACGTCAGCATGTCATGTTACTCATTCTAAGACTGTCAAGAAGACAAAAATTCTTTTACTACAACGTGCGATTTCTGTTTCTGACAGCAAAATCGTACAGCGTAAAAAGTCAGCGTCATGTGCAATCAGATATTCTTCACATTTCTGAAATGAAACAAATCTAAATGGCAAATCAAGCCTGGCGCAGCAGATATGATCGACGTCAGGCTGAATGGTCGTTCCTCCCTATCTCTTATTTCCAGTCTCGCTAGTCTCAACAGGCACTGCAACGGGACCCAGTCGCAAATGATTAACAGCAGCGCTCCCAGGGAGGATGGAAGCGGTTTATATACAAATACACACATTCCACTGGTTGTTATGAGATTCGTAATCATTTAGGCGCTGTTTAGCCTGGAACGCATGGAACATTCCCCACAGATACGGATGATCTACAAAGCAAGTCAGCTCGCCTCCGTGGGTTGGATTATTACTTCACAGAGGCACATAATGAAACACCAAAGTTTGCAAAGGAGCAGACAGCAATTCAGCTGGTAGTGGATATTCCGCATATTTCATAAAGAAGTAATTAATTTAGATATGCCAGGGGTTTAGACCAGGGCCTCACAAAATTGTTGCAGTCAGGGATCGCTTTAGCTATGAAAGAAATTACCCAGACCCCCTAGGCAGAGATTTCTAAACATAATCCAGCTATCCCAAACATGAGACTCATTATTTAAATGTGTACAAACAATTTATTAGAGCCGGGAGCTTTTTATTCCTGAACTATCTTCTCGCAAAACACATTAAGTCCGAGCTGACATTATTTATAGCCTTGATGATGATGATGCTATTTAAACAACATTTTCATAAATACATATATACATTGCACATTTTTCAGAGCAACTGATTTAGAGCAAATGGAGGAATCAGGACTTTTCCAACACTGGTGCAGAAGGGGACACTTTACACACGGCATGCTACACTTCCAGCACCTTGTTCAAACTTTTACCAACTTGTAACTAACACGCACAAGAACGCTTTGAAGCACGTTTGCGATCTTTGATTTGTGCAACAAAAAAACCTTCCAACAAAAGCGGGTTGTTATATTGTAAAGCCACGCATCCCATCCCCCATCTCTCTCTCTCTCTCTCTCTCTCTCTCTCTCTCTCTCTTCCAACCGCGGTCTCTATTCATGTCCCGCAGCCAGATGCATGGATGCGTGTTCAAACAAAGCCCGCAGGAACTTACCTAAACATTTATACATTATACATGCAAAACATCACACATTTACAAACACACACACACACACACTCTCTCTCTCTCTCCGTCTCTCTCTTTAAATCATCATGCTCAAGTTTCAACCGGTGCCATCTAAGCAGTCATTACAAATCCGACGGGGCAAAAAACTTTTACGCATTGAAGATCTGAGCTTCATTCTCACTCTGTCCTACCTGATCCGACTCTAGCGTCCCTTGCCTGGTGGTTTTTCATGGAGTTTATAAGTTCCCAGTTTGTACATGGCAGCGAGAAGCTCTTCGTCTCTCTGTTCTCTCACTAATGCGCCGTCTCTCTCTCTCTCTCTCTCTCTCTCTCTCCAACGTGCCCGTAACCCATGCATACTAGCTACTCTACTCTTCACTAAATATAGTGCCCAAAAATAGTGCGCCACCTAACGGCTAACATACTATCTAGCACACTAGTATGCACTCTTTGTATCCCTCCGCTCATAAGACCGGATCTACTTCCCCCTGGCACGAGGCTTAAACTAGAAAAAAAAAGAAAGAAGAAAGAAAATAGTTACCATTGAAAAAGTATGGTTGGAAATGTAAAAACCTATAAAGCGCATTTAAGGCCATTTTTGTCCTGGACTGAGTGCGCTTTTTAAAGTCACTAGAGAAAAGAAAAGAAATCCATGTGGGTTTATGAAGTTTAAATACAGGTTACAGCATGGAACCGTCAAACAGTGTTGCCATGTCGGGCAAATCTAACCTTGGTATTTTTATTAGTAGCACTTTAGGACTTGTAGATGTAAGCTACAGTTATAAAATCCCTCGTAAAATATTATTAATTTGTTAGCTTTAAAGGTTTATTTGCGGGGAAAAAAAAGTGCTTCCAATCTGGCAACCCGACCCTCGGGGTTTTCTCAGCGCGAGCGTGTGCCGGTGGTCGCTGCCGTGCCGGAGCTCGTGCTCCCACTCGCGGGCGATGGCGCTCGTTCACCGCGGAGCTCCGGTAATGCACATGCAACTCAGTTTACAGAAAAGCAACGCACACGCAACACAACAACAACAACAACAACAACAATAATAATAATAACAATAGTAATAACATTATTATTATTATTATTATTATTATTATTATTATTATTATTATTATTATTATAATGACTGACGCCATCATCACCATCATCACTATCAACGTCGTTATTAAGTTAGGGTATGGCTCAGAGACGCACTCACCGCGCGCGCAGGCGGCTGCTGCTTCAAAGTTTTCGCCGTTCAGTTAAAATTCCGAGCGCGCGAGCAGCGCTCACTCCGAGAATCGTCCGCTTGCGGTTCCGACTACATCTCCACCATGCGCCTCCGGTCTCCTCTGTTCTCCACTCCTCTCTTCTTCTCTCCTGTCCTCACCTCTCCTCTCCACTCCTCTTTCCGCTCAGCGCGCGCGCGCGCACCACTCGCTGCTCCCCCAACGGCACCAACGCAGAGACAGGAGCGACGTCCGGCCGCCCGCACGCGCGAGCTCCCAACTCCAGATTCCTGCACACGCGGAGGAGGCGCGCGGAGTCTAGAGAGCGGGGCGGGAGTGACGTCACGGGAAGCTCCGACATCAAAAGGTAAATAGATAGATAGATAGATAGATAGATAGATAGATAGACAGACAAAGAGGAAGCCCTAAGGACAGACAGACAGACAGACAGACAGATAGACAGACAGATAGATAGATAGATAGATAGATAGATAGATAGATAGATAG
>JAQQZR010000013.1:1282708-1293686 GCA_030068235.1 Notoglanidium macrostoma | reverse complement strand
AGAGAGAGAGAGAGAGAGAGAGAGAGAGAGAGAGAGAGAGAGAGAGAGAGAGAGAGAGAGAGAGAATGATGGATGAATGTGTAGGGAACGAATACGGTGCTGTGGTCGTCCATCTTGCTAAATGTGACATGCAGGCACAATGGGGTATAACTCACTTGCTATGGCTCTACACACAGACACACAGACACACACACACACACACACACACACACACAGCTTATCGGCCAGGTGGATAGGGACGGTTAGAGAATAACAGAAAGAGAAAAGAAGTGTGTGTTTGGGGCTGTGTGTGTCTGCTGGAGTTAAGTCTCAGTACTGTAGCACCTCACACTGAACTGTCTCACACGTATATACGCCTTTTGTTCCATGGACGCGTGTTTTTTTCCCATCTGTCAGCCCGAGGACGTTTTAACGTTTGTCCCGTACAGGTTAGAAAATAGAGGCGTGAATTTTCAGCTTATTAAAAAAAAAAAAGACATCACCTCAGAAGGCTTTGTTCAGTTTTTCAGTAACTCCAACAGAAAAAAAAAAAAGTTAGTACATCTCAGACTCGGGCAGGAAGTGCGGATTTGCAAATTTGGATTTGACCACAAAATTCTGAGAAAGCTCTGAGAGGAAGCAGAGCGCAGCCATGGAGAACAAGGATAAATCGGACAAATATTTGTAGGAACAGAACAAATCTCGAAGGTAATCAATGCAATTTGCCATCTTGCTACAGCTGTTTACTTCTGTTGTGTAACACCGTCCGTCGATGACATGCTTGACTGTTCTCAGAACTGGTGGAATCACTGGCTGGTTTGCTAGGTATCAAGAAATCCTGAACGGAACCAGTCCAAGAACTTGTTCCCTGTTGGTGGAAAAGGGGTATAACAGAAGAACCGTCTCATGATCAAGTTCTCTGGAGGGTTCATGGTTCTTTAAAGGTTCTTCCATGGCAGGTAAACTCTTGAAGGGTTGAAGGGTTTTGTTGTAGATAGAATCTTTAAGGATTCCCCAAGAGCACAGGTTCCCAACCCAGGTACTGGAGATCCTCTGAACACGTTAGTGTTTTCCCTACTCCAACACACTTGATTCAAATAATCAGCTAACAATCTGGCTAAGTACCCAAATGTGCAGGAGATGTGGTTCTCCAAGACCAGGACTGGGAACCTGTATGCCAGTGGGACAACCAAAGAACACCTTCTACATTTTCTAAGAAAGTGCACTGTAGTAAGTAAGTAAGTAAGAGAAATTCTTTGGCTTGTATGTGAAAGTGAAGTACCTTCTCTGGAGGTCCACCTCATCCGCTTGAAATATCTTGCCATCTTGACACATTTCCCATGGCAGCTTCAACGAGTTGTCATGTCGGTTTTGTGTCACGTGTGAATCACACGCGGTGTTGTAATGGCTGGGATTTTCTCACCTTCCACAAGATCTTGGATAAATGGTGAAACATTTACACGGCAACGTTCGGCCATGAGCCGTAGTGCTAAAAACAGATGGTTTTGTTAGATGGTTCACGTGCGGCCTCTTGAGTTTCCAGTGTACCTTCTTGAAGAACCCTTTTTTCTTAGAGTGTATGTACTGAGTAAGTATATAGTAATTACCGCTCATTATTAGCTTCTTTCTATTTTGAAACTTAAGTTTTTTATGTGTAGAAATCTCCATCCGGTTATAATCCTGGTATCCAAGATACACAAAATGACCAGGGTCTTTTACCTGGGACTCTGTATGAGATGTGTTTGCTTTACAGGTTTCTTTACCCCATCTGAGGATATTTACTGCCTGACAGAATCCATGAATAAATACATGGACGTTTTAATCTGTAATTAGTCATGAATTAATCATGAATATGTATATTAGTATGAAATATAGCCATCTCATTTTAATGTTTTTCAGATGGTGTTCATGGTTACGACACACATATGTAAGCAATTTTACACATATTCAAATAAACAAACAGACACACACACACACACACATGCACTACACACTACAAGCTAACAATCTTAGCTCTTCTTAATACAGTGCACAGCAGTTTAAACAGTCCAGAAAATGCATAATTCACATTACTTATTCCGATTTAATCTTTTTGCTGGTGAATACACCCTGCTTACTGTGTGTGTGTGTGTGTGTGTGTGTGTGTGTGTGTGTGTGCTGCCGGGGTTAGGACTACGGATGACAGACTGTACAATCAGCAATAGCTCCACCATTAAGCAACATTAAAAAGGCATTGAGGCTTTGGGCAGAAAGTGTGCACACAATAAATACTGTGCTTTTGTAATGAAGCTAGAAAATTCCAATATTCAGATGTTTCATTCTTTTCATTATAAATGTGCGAATGAAGGCAACGAGAAAATTAAAGCCAGTGGGTCTTTCTCTGGTTCTGTCTGTCATTTATTTCACTTAGCACAGGCCAGTGCCAGATTCCCACCCATAATTCTCTTCTGGCCTGTTCCGGAAACTACATGCTAATGTTTTGAGACATTCTCGATTAGATTCTAGATTTGTAACGGATGACACATCTGAGGTAAATGTTGTCTCTGAACCTTTACTTTGCTTATATAAAAGATGTAGTGGCTATCTATGTTCTAGCTCTAAAATCATAATTTCATTCAAATGGAGGTATTTATTAGTAATCGACCATCATACCAGGCAAATTTTGACGTTCACCTCAGTTATGTGTCATTTCCACTGTCATCTATAGAAAGCTAAATCGTAATTTCACTCATTTTGGACTCTTTTATTCGTAATTTATCAAGGAGTCTGAGGTAAATGTGGATTTTCCCAACAGTTTTGTCTCATTTCCACTGTCACTGAGCCTTTCTTTAGCCCTTATGAAAGATTTAATAGCTATTTGCTAGCTAGTTACATCATAATTTCACTCATATGGAGTTTTTATTAATAATTTACCACCACGTCTGAGTTAAATTCTGATGTTCTAGATGATTCTCTCATTTCCACTGTTGCTCAGCCTTTGCATTATCCACATGACAGACTACGCAGCTACATGCTAGCTAGCTAAATCATGATTTCACTCATTTTGGAGTCTTTTATTAGTAATTTGCCACCACATCTGAGTGAAATATTGATGTTTCTGACAGTTTTGTGTTGCCACCACTGACACTGAGGCTTTACTTTGCACGTGTAAAAGATTTAACAGTGACATGCTAGCTTATTCAATCATAATTTCTCATTGGAGTAACTTGTTAGTAATTTATCAACACATCTGAGGTGATTGCTGATGTTCTTGATGGTTTTGACTCAGTTCCACTGTCACTGAACCATATACAAGACTTTCTAGCTACAGGCTAGCTAGCTAAATAATCGTTTTACTTATATGGAGTCTTTTATTAGTAATTTAGCAACACATCTGAGGTAAATGTTGTTGTTCCCAACAGTGTTGTCTCATTTTTAATTCCACTGAGGCTTTATATTGGCTGTTTAAAAGACTTAGCAGGTATGTGCATGCTAGCTACATTGTAATTTCACTCTCATGGAAGTTTTTATTAGAAATTAACCAACACTTCTGAGAGAAATGTTGATGTTCTCAGTAATCTTGTCTCATTTCCACTGTCTCTAAACCTTTACAATGTCTCTACATGAGCGAGCTTGATAAATAATTAGTCTTAGTCATTAGAAACTTGTGTTTAATGTCCATTTGATGTGCTCTTACTACTTTATACACTTGAAAAGCAAACAAATGTTTCCTTTCCCGGTCATCTATTTTCTGTGAACCATAAACAACCAGATTAGCTTGATAACCACCTAGGTGGCATTATGTAATTATTGTATTGCTACTATATAAATGTGCTAACAAAAAATAAAAAGTGACACCACCCAGCATTGACGTCTTGAGCTAATAAAATCAAACAAGGTTTAGGACAGGAACATTTGTGAGTTAGGGGTAAAAGTACTGAAGTATTGGAACACATCCCAAGATGCTCCAGATTTCTTTTCACTTGCATCTGTCACCTGGATTTCTAGTTTATCTCTGCCACTTTGACTCATTACACATGTGCACACAGGTCATCGGTTTGCTTTATGGCCTGATGAGGTCTAATTGAACGTAATCTCCTGCAGCTAATCACCTCAGATTAATGTCGTTAATCACAGAAAACTAGTGACATTTAGCTAAACGAGGGTAAGCTCTCATAATAGAGGATGTATTGTGAGATCTCACAAAAGAAGATCCAGAAAGTGATTTATGAGAAGAGCGCAGAGTAATGGCTGCTGTAACCAAAAGGTTAGCATGCTAATATGCGAAATGGTTACCATGTAGAAACAGAAGGTGCATTTAATCGTTCGAGGCAAAAAATCGGAACAACTGAAATAATTGTGTAGCACTATGATAATCAGGCATTTACGTAGCATTTAACATTAGCAATTTTCAAAATGTTAGCAAAACGTATATTAAGCAAATTAATATGTGGACTATTGTTCATGTTAACAAAAAAGAAAAAAAATGTGTTTAAGGAGAACTAACATGATAGTATGTTTTAAAAAAGTTAATGAAATATTTACAGGAGTGTGTATTGTTGCATGAAGATACATTTGTACAGATGTCACCTGACTTTTAAATGAAGCAAATAAAAAAATAGATTAACCGTAAAGATCATTTTGAAACACTGTAAATCAAAATATTATCATGCAGTAGGTCTTGCAAGCTTTTTTGCATCAGGCTTCTGTTTTCTTGGGTCCTGAAATGAACATCGCTGCTTCAAACTTGGCTGCTATTGTTTTTTAAAGGGAACACATGAGGTATATTTAGCTTCATCTAAAAGGTTTGGGGGAAAAGGGTTCAAGGCTTATCAATGTGATTAAAATATGCTTCACGGTCAGAGAAAGGCTCTGAAAGTTACAAATAGATTCTTTAATTCCTAAAATTAAAAATCTGATTGTCCCATTTCATAATCGATTTAATAGAGCTGTTCAATTTGACTAGAGTGTTGTATTGGGATTCATATCTGCTGTAAAGGAAAGAAAAAGAAGCATCTGGTGACACAGGTCAATAACTTTGAAGACTGCCGTGTGTGTGTGTGTGTGTGTGTGTGTGTGAGTGTGCAGACATCATAATCCTCCTGCGGCTTCGAAATGGATGCCGGTGGACCTGCAGTCCTGCTGACTGATGACTTTGTCCCTGAGAGAGTTTCTCTGGTCAAATCGCTCAGCACTATAAACAGATCTCCAGGATTCCCTTTTCTATTCCCTGTCTATTCGGAAGAAGGTCAATCGTTTATCATTCCGAATTTCCCTGGGAGAGTTAACAGGGAGATTTTTACAGATACAGATAGGACATGAATACTGAAAGCTAATATAATAAGTGAAAATGTTATTTTCTTTGCATATTGCACTTTGGTGCCCCGAGAGACACACTAATCTCTCTGATATTTGACATGTTGCTCATTAAAAGTTTTATACTAGTCATCGGAAGGTTGTGAGTTCAAATCCCCTGGGCTGAGGCTGTTGGAATCCTTGAGCATCCACCAAAAGAATGAGTGCAATGGAACTACCTGCGTTCCTGTCAAAATAACACAAGTTTCTCTTTTTTCCAACCACTTATGGAGGATAGTCATTTCCAGTCTTGTTTCCTATTGTTTTATTTATTATGTTAAGGTTCCTTTGCAAGTTTTGTTGGAAAATTGTCAACTACATTTAACTTGTGAGTTTGCCTTGATGTTGTCAGTGTCAGAAAATGAAAGTTTTAATCCCCCCCCCAAAGGAATATCCCATGTCTCAACTTCACTGTCATTGTACCATCACTTTGTCTGTAAAAATGAATTAAGAGCTATATGCTAGGTAGCCAAATTGCATACACTCTCATATTGATTCTTTTGTTAGCAGGTCAGTAACACATCTGAGGTAAATTTTGATGTTTTCAACAGTTTTGTCTCATTTGCAGTCAGTACACCTTTATTTTTTCCCAAGCAAATGACTTAACAGTTCTATGCTAACTAGCTAATCTTATTTACACTCATATGGAGTCTTCTAGTAGCAGTTTAGCAATGCATCTGAGGTAAATATTGATGTTTTCAACAGTTTTGTCTCATTTGCTGTCAGTAAACCTTTATTTTTTCCTATGCAAATAACTTAGCAGTTCTATGCTAGCTAGCTAATCGCATTTACACTCATATGGAGTCTTTTAGTAGCAATTTAGTCTTTTAGTAGCAGTTATAGCAATGCATCTGAGGTAAAAATTGAGGTTTTCAACAGTTTTGTCTCATTTGCACTGTCATTAAACCTTTATTTTTTCAATACAAATGACTTAACAGCTATATGCTAGCTAGCTAATCATAATTACACTCATATGGAGTCTTTAATTAAAATTTACTGTCATATCTGAGGTAAATGTTGTTCCTGCTAATTTCATCTTACTTTT
The DNA here is from genome assembly GCA_030068235.1 of Notoglanidium macrostoma. NCBI lineage: Eukaryota > Metazoa > Chordata > Actinopteri > Siluriformes > Auchenoglanididae > Notoglanidium > Notoglanidium macrostoma. The sequence goes on along the minus strand of JAQQZR010000013.1, from coordinate 1,287,328 downwards.
ACTGTCACTGATCATTTACATGGGCCAAAAAAAGGCTTATGAGCTACAAGCTAAGCTGTGTCATAATTTCCCTCGAATGTAGTACTTTTTTTTAAGAATTAATCAACACATCTAAAAGAAGCATTGACATTCCTGACATTTATGTCCCATTATATTTACCACTTGAACTGTGAAAGTAGTGGTTCTCCTTTTTATGTCATACATTTTCCATTTAGCTAAATGTCTTAGTGGAATTATAATATCAATTATAAGTGTTAAAATAAGTGCGAAATGTATTAACTAAGCTAATATCAGGTGTTAGTTAGTGGAAAAGCTTGTGGATTCTGAATTTTGAAATGACCTGACGTCAAATGTAAATGATTAGTCAGGTCAAAGAGAAAGATTCTGGTTGTCCAAGATGGCGGCCCCAATAGAGTTCCAGTGATGACATCTGTGACCTCCCTGAAGATGTGGATGTGGTTTGAGGTGAATATTTACACTAAAAGTGTGAGATTGAGTGAAATCTTGGAGTTTTACAACTCACAGACCTTCAGTGAGACGAAGTACAAAGTGTGAGAAAAGCTTAGCGTATCTCCGAAGCTTTACCTGTAAATACATTTAGCATGAGAATTAGACTGGCTCAGACGCAACAAACAACTTATGAGGATAAAAAGACAGACATTTAGGCAGATAGAAAACGCTATAGCTGCACAGAAAGCAGACTGGGTGGATTTGCTGTTTGTCTGAGCTCGTCTGTTATAAATTGATTTCCTGAAACTTAATCCTAGCCATTAAATTGAGTAGAGAAAAAAATATCACAGTATGAATTTAAATCCACTTGGGTTAATTATTCCCAACCAGACAGACATGAAATTTATATTCAATTTAAATTTGTGTGAATTCTGGGTTAAAATGAAAATGTTAGCAGTGAATAATGTTTAGTCTCGATAGCAAACTGGTGAATTAGCTTACATACAGTGTAACATATATACAGTCTAGGATTTACTGAAACCTAAAAAAAACCCTCACTGTCTAATTAATTGTGTATTTTTTCTTCAAGGAATAGTGGAAAGTTATTGTAATTACTATGACTAAAATCATCATTAGCAGTAAATTGTTATTAAAACGAGAGGGTCAGGCGCAGTTTACTCTGAAGGTAGCTGCACAAAAGGCCCGCTGTTCAGAAATTTATTTAACTGCATAGTCTTTCTTCCAGACTAATATTTCTAATTGAGCCATTTTTGTAATTACATAATACATCGATATAATCTGATGTAATAACCACGGCATAATTCGCACACTTTTTCACCACTGGTTTTATTTTGTTGCTGCATTTCTCCAGACTTTATTTAAATGCTAATTAGAAATGCTAATCCGTACATGTGTTTGAGATGGCAGTGTTCTTATCGCGTGTGCCAAAATGAAGTCTTGCCTTATTGGCCAAAATTTTTATGTTTTTGCAATCCTGTTTTGTATTTCCCTGGACCTGTCAATCAACTGCTCTGGGGCGGGACTTTGAAAGGAACGGTGCATGTTTCATGCAGTGCATGTTTTAACAAGTTCTGCATCCTTCCGGTTGTTTCTGGGCTAGTGTTCTTTTTTTTATAACTCAAAATAATTTTCGTTAATGCATTATTGGTCCCATTACACTCAGATTATTCACACTTAGAATGGAAAAGCAATTGCTAATTGCAGTTTGAATGAACTTGTTTCTAATTAGCACGTAATACAATTTTTTTGTGGGCTTGTTAGCACGTTAAACTGCGTTAGTCTGTTATTACTCCGCCCACTTGCACAGTGGGTGTGGTTAATGAGAATATCTTGATGTTTCCACTATAATACTATTGTACAATAGTGCATCTCTTGTGATGTATAACCGATTACTGACACATGACTACGTTCTTACAAATTAAGGATAATCTGCAACCTTAAAGTATTCTTGGTACCCTTAAAGTACCAAGTACCCTTAAAGGTTCTTTGAAGTACTCTTTTCTATTTAAGAAAGCTGGATGTATTAGCCGCCTACAGAATTTTTTTTTTATTATCACCAGGTCTTATTTATTTTTCTCTAAAAGCATTTACTTCCCCTGCCTTCTGTCTGATACCAAGAGTGGAAATGAGCGGTTTGTTAATTTGAGCGGAAACTAATTACTGAATGTAAACACGGATAATAACAGACAACATGGTCGACTGCAACGCTTCTAATAGTCTCCGTCGCTCTTTGGAAAGACCTCTATTTGACTTTTTTCCCCCCCATGTTTGTTCTGTGGTGTCATCATTATTTTTATACAGAAAATGCACAGCGATAGCAAAACAGATAAGCCTGTGGAAACCATATGACTCAAGCTTCAACAATAAACCTTTTGTGCACAATGTGTGTGTGTGTGTGTGTGTGTGTGTGTCATTGACCACACACAAGCTGAATCTCAGTCCATCTGTCCATCATTTTTCGCTGACTGGCTGAATAAACTCCAGAAATAAAAGAGGGTTTGGTTTTCCATCGATCTCCGTGGGAGAAGGGGAAGGTGTGTGTGTGTGTGTGTGTGTGTGTGTGTGTGTGTGTGTGTGTGTGTGCGTTTCAGTCACTGTCTGACCTTCTTGTCTCCTCATCCCATGACCTAAGGTTTCCTTTGCACTCTGTACTTTTTCAATTGCTATAAAATTTTTTTAGAGCCAAGTTAATACAGTAATACTAATATAACATTATAATAAAAATATCAAGGATGTGAAATGACATTACATTTGTTTCTTTCATGTTTAGCATTCTTCACTAATTCACCATAAAATGGCATTTTTCTTTAAATAGATAAAAGCCTTTGCATAAAAGGAGCACGTCCTGTATATTTTACCTCTCAAATTACATTAGCGTTACTTTTTCTTTTCTTTTTCTCTTATTTTTTTTGAGTAGCCGAAAGCCTGTTTGAATCAGTCGGGATGAAACTACAACCCGTTTTCTGTTTTCTGTTCGTCTGTCATCATGAGATTAGCGCCAACAGCAATTTTTTTTCGTATTTGTCTTTTTTTCTGTTTTAATCCCTTTCGTCGTGACAGCTGCGGTTACAGTCAGAAGCGGAAACTGAAATCTTTTATGACTTTTATTGTTTGAGAAGCAGATTTTCTGCACTATAAAATCTCAGCTGTGATTAAATACACACTCCATCTCCGTGCCATTCTTCGTTTCTCTTTTTTTTATATACTCAGAGAGAAACACCGGGGAAAAAAAAGCCTGAGCCGAGGTAGGAATGTTGTGGTTTAAAAAATTTAGGACAGAAACATTGTTTTCAGTTTGTTTGTCACTTTTGTACGGACATTTTCAAAATCTGTGTACAATTGTGTGAGGAAACATTTCTCATAAGCAACGTTAGCCAAGGGCACCCTGGGATTGGGAGTGAATATGAAAGCAATGTGCTTCATGTGTAAACTCTTTAGTTTTTAATTGCGTGTTTTTTGGCCAAACTGAACTAAAAATTTCAATAAAGTCAATCAGCAATTTATAATTTTGCTCATGTCCAGGTTGAGAAATGAGATCTGTTTTGTGTGTGTGTGTGTGTGTGTGTGTGTGTGTGTGTATGAGGTAAAACTCGTGACTCTGTATAATGTATAAATGTAGCACGTCGAGGCTTTGGTTCTAAAATGTGCACTGAAGGAATAAAAAAATGCTTTAACACCCTAATTTGTCGCCTCAGGGTGCTAAATTTTTTAATTGTGTGTGTGTGTGTGTGTGTGTGTGTGTGTTGCATGTATGCCTGCCCAGTGTGGTAGTTCTGCCTCAAATTAAATGCAGTTGACGTTTAATTAAAGAAAGTGAGGTGATTTCAGGCTTCTCTAATTTACACAATTATTGTTTCAGGATAAATTGTGCAAGTGCGCGAGATTCTTTTGGGTGATTTCATGACTGGAGCGACATTTAGCGAGCCAACGATATTAGAAAGTGTAAAGTAAAAATAGAAGACATTTTAAACACGAGTTAAACATAAAACATTAACGCATTCAGGGGAGAAAACAGCGCTGTGCCAGGTCCGGTGTGCTGTATGTAAACTTTACCCTGAGAACTAACCGCTGAAATATTCAGATCTCGTATACACTTTGCATTAATGTGTAAATCTATTTCCAATGAATTCAACTGAGGGATGGATGGAGGGATGAATAAATAGATGATAGCTGTAACGACGAATGGATGCATGGACAGATGGAGAAAAATGGATGGATAGAAAGATCAGGAGAAGGACATTGTTTGGATTGATGGCTATAAATATGGATTGGTGCCTAAATGGATGGATAAAAATAAGAGAAAGAATGATGGATGGATGAAGAAACTGATGATTATGTCGATAATTACATTCTGCTTTCTGAGAGTTAATGACTACAGGAGTCACAGCCATGTGCGTTACAGCCCATTTGTGCTGTGTGTGTGTGTGTGTGTGTGTGTGTGTGTGGTCTCGCTGTTTGGCTTGCATGGCATTGGCACAGGAAAGCGCTTGCTGCTGAACATACACTTGTTTTTTCTTGCTTTTATTTCCTCGTTCATTCCAAAGCATCTGTTTGCGAATGGATAGAGGGATGGACTCCAAAACACACACACACACACACACACACACACACACACACACACACACACACACACACACACACACACACACA
>JAQQZR010000013.1:1185962-1197626 GCA_030068235.1 Notoglanidium macrostoma | reverse complement strand
ACACACACACACACACACACACACACACACACACACACACACACACACACACACACACACACACACACAAACCTGTCTTACTGTCCTTGTGGGGACCTACAATCGACATCATTTTTAACGCAGCTAATTAATGCTGCGCTACACTCTAACCTTGACCTCAGTAACCAAAAGGAAACCATTTGGCTGTTTTAGTTTTTTATCCCTCTCAATGTAATGAAAATAATAATAATGTACCCATAAGTCCCCATAACTCGAGAGGACATTTGATCCCTACAAAGCTTTAAAAACACGCACACACACTCCCAACCTTTAAACACAATCAATATTAAAGCAGACTTTCATGCCATGTTTTACACACACACCCTCAACGTAATTACGTGTTCTTCTAAAGAACCCTTTTTTTTGATTGGAGAACCCTCCGTGTCAGGAACGTCCATGGACCAGTTAAAAGTTCTCCCTGGAGACACTATCTGAAGAATCCTTAGCATAGCTAGCTAGACCATTAGTTATTAGGATTAGGATTAATAAAGATAGGGTTAGACAACCAACAAAGTGTAATGTAGAACCCTTAAGAGTTCTTCGGTCTTTCCTCCGAGGGAACCCATAAATATTTAAAGGAGGCCAAAGAGCAGAGAGGATTTTGAGTAAAAGTAACCACTTTAAGAACCTAAGAAGCCTGAAGTGTCTGAAGAACACATGAGGAACCCTTTAAGTATAATAGTAGCAACCTTACACTTTCTATGCTTTTTTTAATGGTTAATGGTTCTACCTTCCTTAAGGGGTTCTTATATACTGTACCACTGAGATAGATTTCACCATAATATGATCCACCATGATATGTTCCATCTTGGTACAATGCACCGTGATATGTTCCACCATGTCTTTGGAACACCATGGTTCTCTAAGGTTCTTTGAATTGTTAATGGCTTATTTTTTAATAGAAATAATTTTCCGTGACAGGTAACGCTTCTGTTGTAGGGTTCCTCAGAAGAATAAACTGAACAATCCTTTAGGGTGATAGATCGAGCCCTGACCTTAACCCCAGTTCCTTAATGACAGTTCCGACTCCTCTGAGACGGAGCTGAAGGTTTCGTGTTGGTTTTCAGACAGCAGAGATGTATATCTCTCACCCCCAGTCCTTCCCACGCACTTTTCTGAGTGACAGCTCCAAAATACTCTCAAAATGAAAACGCCGGCGCTCGAAGGACTCGCTGAGACCAAAACATCTTCCCTTGAGCACCTCACAACGGAGCCTGCATATTAAAGGATTTCCCGTTTCTTAAAAACGTTCCAACACAAATGCCTTTGACATCACAGCGCTGTTGGCCAGAAGGCGTTGATTGATTTTCTCGGACAGTAGTGCAGCTGCAAAGCGCAGGTTTATATTAATGTTCTACATTTTTATAGTTTCTGTATTGTTGATATATAATATAAAATAGATATAGAAGTAAATATCAGTTCAACATATCAACATCTCCTTTCCTGCAAGTGATATAAATTCACCTTTATTACCACCCACATTCTCGTTAGTTGCCTCTGAGAAGCTTCTCAACTTTAGCACTCAATGTACAAAAATATCTTACTGATGAATATTTGTTTGCAAGGTCACATGACAGTTGCTCACTGATGCTAAGCTACAGCGCTGGAATTGCCCTTCTTGGTGTTCTTTCTATGCTTGGTAAAACATAATAAAAACATCTAGTGCAAGTGCACACACACACACTCACACACTCACACACTCTATCCTTGGCACTGTGTGACCTTGTCCAATATTCCTCCTCCAATTAATACCGCCTCCTCCAATTAAAATCAGAAGCCTCTTTTTTCTAATTAACACTGAGGTTAATTGGCCCGCAGGCCACCGCTCTGGCAGTTTTCTGCATCGTATTTTGGGAACGTTTTCTCGCCCGCCCAGTTGGCTGTGACTTAGCCCCGGCTGCTCGCTTGGAACTAATTACTAACGGGCTAAGGCGCTTTGTAATTATGCTAATGGAATCATGGCTGGTCACACACAACGCGACGCCTGTGATGTGCCTGTGAGGTCGGATGCTGCATCTGTACCGTATGTGTCTGTGCGTGTGATGTTGCTTCAGGTTCAGATAAGCCTGGGCTTTCCTGCGAGTTTATTGGGTTCTTAGTCTTTAATTTGTTTTTCCCTCAGAGGAAACGCGACAGAGGGAGTCGTATTAAAGAATGCAGCATTGCCAACATATGTTGCGTCGTAAATTCGATGCTTAAATACACTCTTACGACCAGGTTTTAGTCTTCCTCCTGTTCCAAAATACATTATTGATCTGCCTCTTCACAAGTTCATATATGAAAATTGTCATTGTTAATATTCCGTATGGTCCAAGGTCTATATATGGCAATGAGAGTGGGTGTGGCTTTTAAAAAAAAATAAAAATTTTTGATCGTCTAAATCTCAAGACATGACCTACACCCATCTGTTCCACTTAAATACACGCCCATCTGTTCCACTTAGACACGCCCATCTGTTCCACTTAGACACGCCCATCTGTTCCGCTTAAAGACACGCCCATCTGTTCCGCTTAAAGACACGCCCATCTGTTCCACTTAGACACGCCCATCTGTTCCACTTAGGCACGCCCATCTGTTCCACTTAGACACGCCCATCTGTTCCACTTAAAGACACGCCCATCTGTTCCACTTAAAGACAGGCCCATCTGTTCCACTTAAAGACACGCCCATCTGTTCCACTTAGACACGCCCATCTGTTCCACTTAAAGACACGCCCATCTGTTCCACTTAAAGACACACCCATCTGTTCCACTTAGACACGCCCATCTGTTCCACTTAGACACGCCCATCTGTTCCACTTAAAGACACACCCATCTGTTCCACTTAAAGACACGCCCATCTGTTCCACTTAGACACGCCCATCTGTTCCAGTTAAAGACACGCCCATCTGTTCCACTTTAGATCACTCCCACTGTTCTGCAGTCTGTCACTAAACCTTCCTCACTTTAGTTCCCTCTTTTCATTTCCGAGTTGACGTGCCCTCTCCATTTCCCTCTTAAGGTGTGTTAGATGAGCCTGTCAGTGTTAGAAGTGGTCCAGTGTTTGTATGCCTGCTTTATAGGAATCTGTCTTTCCCTGTTTCTCTATTTTTCTCTCTCTTTTCCTGATACCTCGGTTGATGGAATTTGCAGTCTAGTTCCTAATCTAAGTCTCACGGGAAGTCATTTAGGGTTGCTGTAGCTGCTGTAAGAGATGAGTGAGAGCCGTTCAATGACATGTCTGGAGGAAGTGGCTCATCGTTCACCTTTAACGGAGCAGTGAGAGCTTTCTCTGAGACACCACTCGCAAGCACACAGCACTGAAAAACATGCACTGTTCCACAGAGCAGACCTGTGAGCAGTGTACATGTGTGCATAATTAATATCATGTCTCTTCAGCTAATGCTAATTGAGCTACTTTAAGCGTCAGATGTTTTTCACAAAACGGCGGTTAATCACCAAATGTATTATTTAACATAATAAATGTTACAAAGCACTGACACTGGAGACTCCTTCCATAAATGTAAAACATCAGAGGAAACCAGAAGTCATTGGGAATCAAAGCTGTGTGAATTGAGCTAAACCTGAACCTCATCCACGTGCGATTAAATACGTTATTATTATTGTTATTACGTTAATATGGGCAAAAGATGTTTGTTAGCATAAAATATGCTAAAGAGTGCCGCGCCTTTCCTGTCCATCTCTACAGCCAGGTTTCCACCCATCTCTCTCCCTATCTCACTCTATTTGTCTGCAGAATGTGATTGACAGCTCTCTGATGGAGCTGCACGTTAAATCCTGACACACATCGGCAGTTACGAGAGCGATTGCCCCGGTGCCTCCTGACGTGAGCGAACACTCACACTTCTCTCGCCAGCTCCGTGTGGGAGGCCGAAAATGTCGCTCGGAAAGGAAAGTGTTTCATGACGCCACGCTGGCACACAACCTTCTGCACAGACGAGAATTTCAGAAATATGTAAAGTCGCCAAGACGATGGCAGAGGATGTGGGCTGGGGATTGGTGGCTCAGCGCTTCAGGTTATGGGCAATTGAGCAAAAGAATTCAAATCCTAGCATGTCCAAGCTGGCACTGTTGGGTTCCTGCAAAAAAAAAAACAACAACAATCTTTAACCCTCAACTGTGTGGTCCATATTTGACCTTTAACTCCAACTGAGATGTGAGAAGATTATCTGTCTTGGATTTATATATATATATATATATATATATATATATATATAGCTTTATTTGGTCTGGTTCTAAAAAAAATTATAGCTGGGAACGTGGCCTAAAGGTTCCCAAACGTTTTGGCCCTCAAATGGGCATTATGGAACTTCTAATTCCTTCTGAAGCCTTTATTGCTGTGCAATTTTTCAAATTAATCAGCTATCCTATTATTAGTTATCCTTTTTTAAGGTACTTTGAGGATATGTAAAATAATTTGGATGATTAAAACTGCACAGTTATGAAGGTCAGTTATGCGAAACTCATAACTAGAAGCTTTCGTGCTAAACATACTGTAAGGATGAGGAAGAAATTGTGTACTTTACTTTTGGCCAAACTTTTCTCTTAAACTTTGGTCCCTGTTTTGCTATGTAAGGATTTGGCTGAGAGGTCACGTTATTAAGTTTCCCGAACGCATTTTAAAAATGTAGTTAATTGAAACGTTTGGCTTCAAATCATAATGTGTGGAAGAACGTGTAAACGGAAGACCCGCAAGTATTCCCATGCCGGTTAATGAGAGAGTGTTCAGCAAATATCTCGGCGTAAAGGCTCCGTTTCACTGCGTTTAATCACGGCGAGTTAATTGAAATCTGTTTGCCGAGGAGCTCCAGTAACCAGGGAAGCATTCAAGGTGAAAATAAAATATTCACTCTGAGCTTTTGGAAGCCATGCCGCGTGAAATCTCTTTAATATAGCTCAGCTACTGCGCAACGTATAGGGGAAATTTAGCTCGGGCCGTAAAGGTCAGTAGTATTTGTCACGAAATATAACTGTGCTTACTTTAGGAGACCAAAAAGAGAAAACATTTCAGAGGCTTTGGAGCCAATAGTACAGAGTGTACACTGGAAAATGGAGCCGACGTAATTTAGTCTGAATATCAATAGTTAGGTCATTTAGTTTAACGCTTATTTTTATAATCTTTCCTCGTTCTAGTTCATCTACATCTTTTTAGCAGTGAGATCATGGATAGTGATTTGCTGCCTCATACCATGCTCAAAAATTCCCCAAATTCTGATCATCATCAGCTCTTAGCGCAAAAACCATGTGGCTGGTGTACAAGGCTGAAGCTTTCCCAGCGCTATTGTGCGGAGCAGCGACACGGACAACTTACAGCTGACATCTTAGAGCACCGTTGTTTGAGAGACACACCAGCACAGGAAGACCTACCGCTAAAGGTGAACTATCATTTTCATTACAAAACTGAAACCCGAAACAATTTTAGCACTACTAACCTGAAAAAGCAAACATTATAGTAAGCAAGCTAACCCCGGAACTAGAATTATACTACACAGCCTAATTATGGAACGTTATAGCAAACGGGCTTGTATTATAGTAAACAAGCCTAACCATGAACGAGCGTTATAGTACACAGGCTAACCCACAAACTAGCATGCGATCATGATCAGATGTTAAATCACTATGAAGACATCCAGAGGTTTGGGGTTTTTCTCTTCGTCACTCTGACAATGTGTGATCAGGAAGTGTAATGAGGACTCGGGGGTGCAACCTCGGTTCCTCATGTCCCAACGGCTCCGACATCATAACACCTTTCTCTTCCTCTATCCCTTCCTCTCGTGCTCTCGCTCAGACTCTCGCCCCAATCTCGCTCTCTGTGCTGAGTGCTAATGGGAGTTCTAGCTGCAGGCTGTTTGAAATAAACATGTTCTTCAAAATGTCAAACCTTGTCTCACTCACACGCATACACACACATACACACACACACACACACACCTTCATTTCCTGGAAATATCAATATCAGGCATTTGGACCCTTAATTACCACCAAGATATCAGTTCAACCTTTAAAAATCTTATAGAATATCAGAAGAATCCTTCAATCAGACCTGCTGGATGTAATTTCGCCGTACTTACAACTGAGTGAGACGTCCCGGATCGAGCAAAGAACATGCCATTTATTCTTGTGACCTGCGCTAATTAGCATGCCAGACTTTATGCTATCGCTGCTAACCCTGTCCTTGTTTGGCTTGTGAGTTGGGAAATGATTCGTAATGAGGATGTTCAGAGGAGCATGTCTGAAACATCAGGGGTGAATAAAAGCATTTTCTTTGGATTGGAGAGCATTTGACAAACTTGTCAAAATCATCTCTGTTGATTTCCTGCCTCTGAAAGCCCTGACAAATGCTGTGGATGACACGCCGAGGCAAACGGAGCCGTAGTTTCTCTTGTCAGGTTTAAGTGATATTTAGAGAAATGCTCAGAGCAAGATTGTTTGTCTTGACAGAGATGAAATCCGGTCATAGAGATGTTGGAGCTAGCAAACATACCCAGGCTAGTGCATAGATCATTCTGACCCTGTAGCCCCTGCTAACTGCACCGCTGATTACAAGACAAAAACTATTAAATATAATAAACAGGACAGCATACATACAGCCTGATTATTACAGGAAGACGAACATTTAGAGCTAGCATAAAGATTTTGGCTAGTTTAATACTGACCTTGGGGCTCTATAGTCTATATAGGGGGTCTATACTGACAAACATTTTAAAACGTTCAAAATTGCAACGCTGAATTTTTGGAGCTGGCAAACACATTTATGCTAGCAACTAGCTTAATGTTGACCTCATGGCTCATGATTAGCAGAACACCCAGTGGCTAAAAAACAAGCCAGACATTCTGAGCTAGCAAACATTAAGCCTAGCCACTTTACGCTAGTTGAAACCCAACTCGAAGCTAAACTCTGACTAAAAAAAAAAAATTTTATATAACTTCAAATAACATCATTGTTGAACTAGACGCTAGTCTCATTCTAACATTTGTAGCGCTAAGAGCTAAACCAACTTTAGCTTACTCTGGTTAAAGTTTCTGAGATCTACGCCAACTTCAAACAAAGCAAAAAAGAATAACTGGAATAAAAAAAAAAAAAAAAAAGCTGATGTTTTTATCCAGCAGGTAGCCGCAGAGATCTGGAGAAACGATATATAAGACTTCAAAATGATTTGTTAAACACTGACTTCGAGGAGCTAGCGATTGCTTGTGGCTAATCTCCATAACACTCAAACTGAAAGCGGCTAGTCTGACTTTGACCTGATTTACATGCTAACGTATCGCCGCTCTCAGAGGTCCGATCTCGGTCTGAGTGGAAATAAAGATGAATAAATAAAACAGCAGACATGCTAAATTGCGGCCGGGAGCTTAGATTAATCCTTCTTCCCCGAGGTTATTACTGCGGATGAGACGAGCTTATTATTGTTGCTATAATTGCAAAATGGCTTCTCCGCTTAGATTAACCCCAAACCCCAATTATGACAGCAGCCATCGCGCCGTAAAGTTTCACCGAACGTCGGAGACACATCAAGATTCCTGACTGGAGCTCCGAAGGTCCACCGACGGCCAGGTTCACGCGGGCTACCACTAAGCACCAAAGCTAGGACAGCTCATTCATTGTGTATAAGATGAGCCGGGAGCTTTGATGAATAATGTATCATGAGGTCAGGGTGACGGATGGGTTCACACTCCTTCCCACTGACTCCATGTCTTCATGGCTTTGATCTCGGCTACGAGCGCTTGCTCCCCGTTACTGTCGCGCTGAGCTTAGCGCTATTGCACAGCTTCTACATCACATCAGCGCTGTCCACTGAGACCACAGGAACTCTCTGATCATACAGATTAGCAAACTAGCAAGTGCCGTCCTCACTCCAGGCTTAGCACGATAGAGCTAACATCAAATGACATTTGCATTAGCATTTGTTTTTTTAAACTGACTAACATTGATAAGATTTTTAATCAAAATGTATTTCATATTTATTAATGACAACTATGTTGTCGACAGAGTGGTTACATACATATAGTAAGCAAGATAATTAGCATCAATGTAAATTATTCATGTGACTCTACGGATGATAAAAAAAAAGTATGCATCACGTTTGTTACACGTTTTATGGATTCATACAGATTTGTTACGTTTATAAAGGGTGCCAATATTTCTGGAGTAGTAATATTTCTGGACCGGGGGCAGGTGAGAGGTTGGATTCTTATATAAAGGCCCATCACCGAGTCGGTTTTTATCCCAGCGCGCCTGGCCCAACTGAACAAGCGAATTACCGTGGCACTCCATGATGTATTGCCCAGGTGAGGAACGTTTAGCTGCGTTTCGTCTCGCTGATCGATGGCACACACTCCTGCACGCCGAATTGCCTGCGGTGGCTTATTTCCTCCCTTTTGGCCCCGGAGGATTGCTCTTCCAGGGCTCGCTTTATTCCTCCAGCTGGAGAAGGACTTAGCCGTGGAAATGGACCTGGACGAAGGTTTACTGGCTTTGTTTGTTTCATTACGTCCTGCAATCAGCTCGCTCGCTTCGGATTCGTCCTGCTTTCCTGACGGCCGGAGCTGGAACAGGATTGGATTTCTCCTCCTGTTCTCTGCAGACTTTCATCAGATTGCAGATTATCGGCTGCCACCACGCAATCTTCACCTTCAATCAGAACGAATTCGCCCGATTCGATGGCTGGCAAAATGAACGGCGTTTTGTTGGAACTTTATTTCTCCCGCACAATTACGGGGAATAGGTTTCCAAAACTGCGCAATGAAGAGCACTTAGCAAAACACGCAAATACCTGGGTTTCCGTGGCGTTTTCAAAAATCTCTGAGCCAAATATCTCTGAACAGTTCTGAGTCTGAGCTCCGCCTTCCAGGGCCGTGTTCAATAATCATACATTAATTCTCTTTATTCCTCGATGGATCGATCCATCTTATCTGTAGAGGGCCGTTGTGCAGGTTTGCATTCCAGCCAAGCAGAAGCCACACCTGAGTCCGCAAGCTCAGCTGGTTAAACAGGTGGAATAAGGGCGTGGCCCCTTCCTGATTGGACACTGGCCCGCCGCCGATACGACTGCACACCCCTGAGCTAAAGCTAGTTACTTTTATCTAGCTTAAACATTGTAGTAAATTCAATTGCCTTCCATCTATTGTTTAGCTTAAATCATTTTTAAAAAAACCTTAAATCTAGCTCGCATTGTTTGTTCCAATCCATCATTTAAAAATTAGCTTTTTATAACATTCAGTTTTTATATAAAATCCAACTTTTTTTTTTATAAAATATATCAAATAATTCTAGTTTCTAATTTCTATTTCTAAATGAAATCTAGTTTGTTTGTTTTTTAAATAAAAAATACATTCAGCTTTGATTTGACAAATAGTTCATTTTAAAAATAAAATCAAGCTTAAATTAAAACATTTCACATATTTACATTTAAATATTTTTATTCTAGTCTAATTTTAAAAAAGAAGCCTGGCCTAACTGGCAGTGGAGGCATCTTTCTTTCACCAGCATCACTGCCAATGATTCCCCCTTTTGTTGTTGTTGTTGTTGTTGTTGTTGTTGTTGTTTGTCTTCCTTTTCTCCTACCTGTTCTTTCTTCCTCACCCTGCAATCAGTCTGGCATTGATGTGACGTGAGACGTGTTGACTGTTAGTGACGCGACGTGGGCGGGCCAAGTAACGCAACGTCTTTTTTACAAAGTGTAACTTTTTGCAAATGAGAAGTGAAGCGAACTTATCCGGCACCAATAGACACGAGGGACCCCGGAAAGCTTCCAAGAGCTTCAGTATATATACGTAGCTGGGAAATACCATCCAATTCTTAGCCTTTAACTAACTGATGAAATAATAATGTTAGTTCAGGCGCAGCTTCACTCCCTCCATCCTCGAGCAGAAGATGTTTAATGAGATTCTCCTTCCTGCCTGCATTTCGATGTAACTTTGACGAGTCCGGAGAGGATCTGCATCGGAGTTGCCGAGGACGAGGGATCGATTGTCCCCGTCCCTCTGAGGACGGCCATTTTGGCCGTGATGGATGTGGAGGGGGTGTGTCCTTCTCTCCGTCCGACTCCCGGGTCCTCTGCGTGGTTTCAGGACGTGACCCCAGGTCCGAAGCGAGCCGGGGAGTCTGGCGCCGCCGTCCTGAGGGAACCATCGGTCAAAGAACCTTAAAGAGATGCGACTGATCTGAACTCCAGTTCTAAAATCCACATTGTTTTGTTGTGATAATTAGCACATGCAAAGATTTAAAAACAACAAATTATCAAAATTATTATAAATAAATTAACTACAAATTGAAGTAAAAGCTTTCAGTGTGTGTGTGTGTGTGTGTGTGTTTAATTATTCCCTGAACTTTTAACTTCCTTTCTGTAAATGAAATGTGAGAGTCCGTGGGTGATGGGGAGGATGTGTGGTGTTACTTCAGTTTAATTAATTATGTATGTGCAGGTGTGTGTGTGTGTGTGTGTGTGTGTGTGAATGTGTGGGAGGTTATGTCTCTCTAGTTGAGGGTTTATCTTAACTAGTTTTAATAAACATGATTAAATTAGTGTGTGTGTGTGTGTGTGTGTGTGTATGTGTGTGTGTGTGATCTGAGTGTTTACTAGACTGCTGCTCTTTCTTTGTCCATTGTGCTTCGCTTTCTTTCTATCTATTACTTCCTTCTCATTTCTTTCTTTCTAAAATTGTTTAAGAAGGGATCAGTTAGCTAATTTTAGCTAGCTAGCGACTGCACTATTATCAGCAGTGAAGACAGTTAAGAACATTTCATTATTGTGACTAAATTCCTCTCAGGAATCCTGTCAGGTTAGCTCATGTTAGCCATCTAGCTAGCATTATAAGGATGATATCTTTGTAGCGATAAATATGAAGGTCAGCTCATGTTAGCTAGATTTAGCTGAAAGAGTTATCCGTAAAGATTATGAGTTTTTAAACACGTGACCCGATCCAGCCACATGAGCTCCAGGGGGCGTTGTGGGGATGTTCGGCTGGTCCTCACAAGGAAAAGTGCTTTTACTCTGTCAGGTTAATTCAGAGCTGCATTAATAATTAGTTTCAAATATGGCATGATGTTCACCCCGCACGAGGGTCACCGTGAGTCAGCTTGCTGGATCGGGCCTCACGCGAGTAAGGATCCGTCAGACACATACTTTTTAAGGGCTAGCTACGGCTGTCAGTGAGGATTTCTATCAAATTAGCACGTTAGCGCACGTTAGCTAATACATTGTGTGAGAATGTGACGTGGCCTCCACACAGACCGGGGCTGCGTGACGATGATCAGACGCTGATGAGGAAAAAGAAAAGCAGGACAAACTGCTGATTGTGGAAAACACATTGCGTCTCTGTGGCTGATTGAACTCCCGCTGCTGCTCCACCTGTCTTCCTCCTGATTCTCCCCACAGGACACACACACACACACACACACACACACACACACACACACACACGCACACGCAAACACACGCGCACACACACACACACACACACGCACACACACACACGCACACGCACACGCAAGCACACACACGCGCACACACACACACACACGCGCACACACGCACACGCACACACACACACACACACACACACACACGCGC
The DNA here is from genome assembly GCA_030068235.1 of Notoglanidium macrostoma. NCBI lineage: Eukaryota > Metazoa > Chordata > Actinopteri > Siluriformes > Auchenoglanididae > Notoglanidium > Notoglanidium macrostoma. The sequence goes on along the minus strand of JAQQZR010000013.1, from coordinate 1,186,015 downwards.
GCGCACGCAAACACACACACGCCCACACACGCACACACACACACACACACGCA
>JAQQZR010000013.1:1109886-1130113 GCA_030068235.1 Notoglanidium macrostoma | reverse complement strand
TGGAGAAACGCTGTCTCGTCTCACTGTACACTGTATTACATGTATATGGTTGAAATGACAATAAAAGCCACTTGACCACTTGACTTGACCAACTATAAGTATACATTATTTTTACACACACATTCAGGTATTACTTCATTTATGAGGACCATTTTGCTCTTTACTATATATTACTGTGTTTTTTTTAAACCAAAATGATCTAAAGTAGTTCCTTTACATATTACGTGCTATATTTTACAAGCAGGGACTTCCTCGCAGGCTGCTTGACGAGCGCCACTAGTAGAAGGCGTGACTGCAAAGTGAGGACCTGAAGCATAGTATTACACCTACATACTGTATAAGCATGCAATGACAGCATGTTGCGGTCTGCCGTTATAGAAAATTAATCAACACCTTACGGACCAATCAGAATCCAGAAGTCAACAGGGCAATATGCATAATACTGAAAGAGGTAGTGTGCATTTTGGGTAACGTTTGAGTTCTTGAGATGTCCCCTGAGGCAGCATCAAGACAGCTCTTTTCCAAAGTTGTCCAAATTTGAAGGCAGCATCATGTCAAACTTAGTCCTAACATTCCTCACCTGAAGTTTCACAAAAGTTTGAAAGTAAATAAAGAAATTTAATAAAAAGGACTGTTGGGCCAGTGACTCTGTTTAGTGAGAGAGATGTATTTTAGTAATGCAGCCATTTTTAAAAAATGTAATATTGTGTGGGGGAAAAAATGAGGCAATTATCATGCTATAAAAATGTCCCTCATGCAAACATTCTTTATATTAATCCATATAAAATTAAAGCTTAGTGTACGGAAATTATTTTTGTTATCTATTCATTCATTCATTTATCTATTTAGTTAATATGTGAATCCATGGGCAGAACACAGTGTGTACACACGTTTCCATTACCCAAGCCATTTCATAACCTCTCAGAATCCCAATCCGACAGGCCTCACTACTCCCCCGGGAATTTCATGAATAAAAATGAGGCCATTAAAGCATTTTAAAGTTGCCATTTTGCACACGCGCTGCTCCGATCATTACTATGCAAATGAGGGCCGGCCCACGTCGGTAAATAGCGAGGCAGTGATGAGAAATGGGAAGATGTTTGGATAGGAAATTTCCTCAGCAACGTGCGCCTCCCTATCATCAAACTCCTGTCCGGGAAAAGGAGGGCATCCATTCTTTATATTATTAGTCATCATTTACTGGGATTTATTATTACAGTCAACTGTAGTGATGAGCAATATGACTCACTTATGAGTGATTGTTTCTTCTGCAGTGTTTGTTTCAGTGAATAAAATATAAAAGTTTTAATTTAATTGATTCGCAACTTCAGTTGCAGGTCACACACACACACACACACACACACACACACACACTACTGAAGCATTCACATTAAGAAAACACATTTTAGTTTTTGATTCATTTCTTAATTTTTGATTCAAATTGAGTCATTCGATTCACTTAAGAATCATTCTAAAGAGCCAATTGTTTGTGAATCATCTGTCGTATCAATTGACCGGTGCAGAAGATAGCAGATCTTAATATAACCGCCGTTGTATGCGTGGTGGGTGTTCCCGTTTACGGTTGTAGTGTTGTAGTAGTTGTGAGGAGATTTGCAAGCGATCGTGAGTGTGTTTAAAATAAAGGAGAAATTATTCACATTTCAATGGGAAGAGAAGAAAAGAAAAGAGCTGAACCTTCTCTGTTTGCCTGCAATGATGATACCATCTACATGCAATCTACACATACAGACCACACACTCTGTTCAGTTTCAACCCATCTACCACCTCAACCTGGCAACCCAGGTGTGTGTGTGTGTGTGTAGTGGCAGCACTAATCCTCGGTAGCAGTTAATGTCAGGTAGCTACTAAGCTACGAAGTTGACTTTATTATCGATGTGATTGGAGACGCAGATCTTGAAACCCTTCTCTCGCTTCCTCCTTGGTGCTGATGTGGCAAGTTGAATTGGTGCAGCCTTTTTCTTATTATTTGTAAAGCAGTGTTTATATAAATCCCGCCCACAAGTAATGAATGCTCCGCCCCTTTAATAATGCAGTTCCTAAAATTTGAAATAAGAACAGGATAGAGAAAGAAAACAGCTCCTGATTGTACTTCAATTCTTCAAACGTGAGAGCCGAGGAACGAAACCCACACAATTGCATCATACCGTCGACTCCATAACTATTGGCACCTTTTTATTGTTTTAAGGAGCACAAAATAAGTATAAAATATACACGACACACGGTGATGTAAATATCCAATTTCTGATCATTAATCTTAAAAAATAGTTTAAAAATGGCATATTCTTTCAAAGCTACCCAAACAAATTTTCATCCTTGAAAAAGCTGCACCTTATTAAATTACTGCGCCATTCCTAGGAACATCAAATAATTCTGTACACAGTGTCACACAGCGCTTCTCCTCATTAACTCAGGCAACCCAAGTCTACTCCAAACGCTTTATCTTGTGCTTTTATTTCGACACCTACGCTGAAGATCGAAACACACACACACACACACACACACACACACCTGCCAACACCTCAGAAATTGGAAAGCGTTAAAAGAGAAGCAAGTAGTGGAAGATCAAAGTCACACACACACACACACACACAAACTTCCACTCTGCAGCAGATTTACGAGGTGAAAAGCTCCATGTTGGAGAAACAGATTGGGGTCCGGGGGTGGCCTCCAGGCACAAACCTCCAGATCATCATCAGCAGATCATCGTTTATTTTACAGGAGTAATCACCTTAATTTCATCAAAGACAGATTCAGAGCATCTGAACACTCGACACTGTTTAACACTTTAAGCAAGTGCACTTCCTTCACTGTAATCCAAAAAATGTCTCCGGTGAGTGAATAAATAAATACACCCTGGTCACCAATAACTGAGAATTAACACTACTATAATTTAAAAAATAAACAAAAAAATAATTAGGTCTAAATAAAAAAAAAGGTCAGAAATCAAGAACAGCAGTAAAAACATAAACCGAATAAGAGCATTAATCTTCCGTGTCTAAATAATGACAGTTACTTCACCTACTGGAGAGTCGGTTCCTTTTAAAGAGAAGTGTAACTGCAGTGTTTATATCTACAACTGTACTGTGTGCGTTCGTTCCTTCACAAGATGTCACTGCAGAGATGTTTGGGGTTTTTTTTTTTTTTCAGGAAATCAGAGAATTTATCAACAAAACATAAAGGTTTTTTTCTAAGAACTCTAGGTTTTTTCCAAAACTTTTTCTGGAAGTCAGGAACGTTTGAAGAAGCCTCTACCTTTTGCAGGAACTCTTCAGCATCAACTTTTATGAAAAGCTGAAAACCTCAGGAACCAAAGAAAAAGAAAAAGAAGATGGAAACATTGCCATTAATCCAGGAACATTTTAGGATTTTTCAGAAAACTTTTTCTGAAGTTGAAATTGAAAGTCACGAGCATTTTTCAGGAACTCATCAGCACAGACTGTTCTGAGGAACTCCTGAACTCTTTTTCATCAACCAAGGAACTTTTTCAGAGACACCATAAAACTTTAGGGACTTAGGATGTGTTTTTTTGGGGTTTTTTTCAGGAAATCAAGAAGCTTGTTAAGAATGTAGTGACTCTTAAACGAACTCTGGAACTTGTTTAGATCAGGATCTTTTTCAGAAATCCAGGAAGCCGGCGAACACACATTTAAAGCAATTCCAGCAGTGTACAAACTTTTCTTGGAACTCAGGAACCCTTTTAGGCAGGCCAGTGGGCCAGGAAGCTTTTGTAGGAACTCTGGAACTTTCTTTTAGGAAATCATGAACCTGGGTAAGATTTTAGGAACTTTGCAACAGCTTTTAAACTTTTTGTTCCTTTTTTTCCCAAGAACTTAGAACCTTTGATTTTTTTTTTCAGGAACTAAGGAACCTTGTTAGGATTTCAAAAAGAACTCTAACTTTTTCAATTACACTACAAGTTTTGAATCAAGATTTAATGCATGTCAGGAACTTTTTCAGGAACTATTGGCTATGCGTACATTAATAATTCAGCCAAAAATCTGAATCTAGTAAATCGCACTAAGAACAACGTGTTACAGGATGTGCGTCATTACACTTGATCCACGTTTTTTGATTGGGGTTGTTTATTTCCTGCACAGGGCTGCAAATGACCGTAACTGCTGAAGTAGCACGGCTACCGTAAATACACTAATAGATGACAGATGCAAACTGCAGTATAGCATTATACAATATAAGGATATAATATACAGTACGTGTAAGTGACAGGACCTGCGAGAGTCCAGAGCTTTTTCAATTCTTCTGGGAAAAACCTACTAAAGAATTTTATTGAGAAAGATCCGACAGCTTTTTTGAGATTCCAAAACAACGTGTCACGGATAAATTGCGCAAATCAGACGCTGACAATTTAGCCATCGCTCATCCTGATAATGCACTCGACTCTCCAGTGTGTGAGATTAGTGACACTTGAATGCTAATAGCCCCTCCGTTCTCACTTTAAGTCTATTTAGATTTTTTGGCTGAACAAATCCTTCCGCATCGATTCAGCAGCCGTTCGCACCCATGCGTGTGTTTATTTCATGGCTGCCGGGTATGTGATTGGTCGAGTTATGCGCGCTGAACGAAGCTGTGTTTCAGACAGGAAGCTTCACCGTCTCTGTGGAAGACATCCATTAAATGAGGCAAGTGGTGAAGAGCAGAGAGTTCACTACACATACACGTTTCCGGTCCTCGTTACACACGCTGTGCTGTTAGAAATGACAATTCAGGACTTCAGTCACACTGAGAAAAAGAGACAGAACATCCATCAGCCGGGTCTAAAACGTGAAAATGCTGCCTGAGAAGGCTGGATCCGGAGGCAGGGAGGCACCGAGGCGTGTCCGAGGCAAACGTCTGCACATAATGCCGCATTCTGAGGCATCGAGTCACGTCCAAAACGAACATATGCTTACAATGCTGCCTTCAAGAAGCGTCGGGTCATGTCCGAAACAAAGGTTGAAAAAGAACGCTGCCTTCCGAGGCATGGAGTCGGAACAACAAGCGTTTGCGTAGACGTTTGCACACTTCACGTCCAAAACAGATGTTTGCATTCTGAGGCACTGAGGCACGTCTGAAACAAGCACTTGCATTGAATGTTGCCTTTGAGGCACGAGTCATGTACAAACTTTATCTTCACTTGGAATGCCACATGTATGTTTGCATAGAATCCCACCTTCTGAGGCACCGAGTCGCGTCTGCACTTGACTCTGTGCCTCTACACGGGTTCTTTCCTCAGAAAGGAAGCCGGTTCATGTGTGTTTGATTGGAACTCTTTTAATAACCCCATCTGGTTAACAGCAGGAATCACGCATGGATTCGCGTTAATATTCCGTATTTCGTCTTTTGCTGGCTGCAGATCAGATATCCTTGCTTACGGCGTAAACGGCAACGTTTTTCCGAGCCCCATTCAAATCAGCTTCTAAATCCAAAGAACTCCATTGTGTTCTAAATGTTGACACCATCTGTCCTGGTGGTCATGCTTAGTCAGGGTTGGATCTTTAATAGGATCTGAATATCCTCCTCCTGTGAGTCAGCGATACGCTGCAAACGTCACCAGATGAATTAGCCCGTTGTTAGCGCAGAAGATAAATATGCCTTTTGTGTTGGCTAATCTCCGTGGTGGGATTTTACAGCTTTTACAAGCCGTTTATGGCCGCCGGCCCACGGTGCGTTTTATAGCTGGCGCAACAGCAACAGGCCAGAGAGGTGAAAATCAACAGAGTGCTGTTTTAGCAACCGGCTAGCGCTGGCTGCGCTTCAGGCCGAGAGTGCGAGAGTGGCTGGTGTAATGGATGGGGTGGAAATGTTAGCATATGTATAAAAAAAAAAGAAGGGCTATAAAATAGGACGTAAACACGGCCGTTTTTTTCCATCGGCGTGTGCCATCCATCCTCCTGTGTGGTTTTATTCCAACATACTTATGATTTGATTATGCTAGCTAGCAAGGAGGTCTACCAGGCGAACACGCGGTATTATTAATAAACACCGGGAGTCTTTTCTATTTCCATCAAGACATCTCAGACCCTGGAGGTATCCTGGAGACCTTGTGAGTCATGACAGGCTACGGATATCACGCTAAGTAAGGAATAAAACAGTCGTGTTAGGAATAACGTAAAAGAGCATTAAATATGGAGAATATTATAAGGTGAAAGGAGAAATGAGACACAAGCATTATCAGATCGGGAAGGGAACGTTCCAGAAAACAGCAACGCAAACTCCATCACTCTGACAGGAGAAATGCCATTAAGAGATCACATTCAAACTGATAAAGTGTGTGTGTGTGTGTGTGTGTGTTGTGCAGAGCAGCAGTCAATATGCTGCACAGTCTAAATGGTTTCTCACCAGCTTTCTACACCATGGGATTTTCAGGCTTGTGTGTGTGTGTGTGTGTGAGTGTGTGTGTGTGTGTGTAGGAGGAAATATATACCTGGATTGCAAACGTGAACCGATTCAATATGACGTCAGAAGATTTTTCCCTCCGCTGGAAACTAATATTCGCGTCTCCTCAGAGAGAGAAAGATGGAAGCGATCAAAGGAATCGTGTTCCATCGATCCGCAGACAGACGTTTTGCCTCCGAGAACCCTTAAAAAGCCCACGTTTTCAGTAATTGAAGGTTGTTGAAGAACGATTAGCGCGTTGAGTTGGAACAGAGGAGAAATGGAGACGGGCAGGAAGTGATCACGTGATGCAGGCAGGTAGTGTAGGTGAGATGCAGGTTTCCACCAATTTTCTGCTAATTTTCGTCAAAAAACATAAAACCTAAATGGCATTTCCATTAACAAGTCGATTGTTTTGATGGCACCTTGATTGGTGTTGATGCAGCTCCATGCAGATCTCACTATTACTTCTAATTCCTGGCTGCGCTGCATTTGTACACTAAATAGGCAACACAGGTGCGGTATCGGTGCACTCTACTGTACTAGCACACTCTTTATTAGGGTGAAATGTGGTTTGAAACTCACCCTAAGTGTTAATGAATAATTATCTGCTGTTACGTTTATAGACGTATTGAGATATAAGATATGGTCTGCTATGTTAGAACGTTAAGCGCATACTACAAGTAGTGTGAAGTACTGAACAACAGATGATAACACTAATTAGCCAATTAGTGAACAGAAGTATCAACTGGCGCTTCCTCAGTTAAACAATAAATACCCTAACTGGCTAACGAGCACGGCTTAGCAACTGGCTAATGATACTGAGGAGAAATTAAAACAGCCGGTTTACAACTGGCAAAGTTGTGATCATACCCCAGAGTTCAGTATATTACCAACATTTCCATTATGAGGTTCTGTAATTCAATTTATGCTCATTTATGTCGATCTTTCGTCACGGTGTATGTCGTTAACCTTTTATCAAACGAATCAGTTGATTCATAGCTTAGCTTATCTGTTAGCATTACTTTTTGCATACATCTTTCAGTGCAAGTCCTATAGCTACGTATTCCCCCAAAGCAGCTGCGAATTCTTGTTTACTGGTTTCACAATATTTATACACAAATATCCAAGAAAGCGAATTTGCCGCAAAAGGAAGGAGTAAGAAAAGAAAAGAAACAGCCGAGCCGGGGAACAGAACGCATGGCGACGCCCTCGCGACATGACGTAGAAGACATTTTCTGCGAAAGTTAAGGTCGTTTCAGAGCAATGTTTTCTCTTTAAATAAAACCAGACTTCAGTCGATGCTGGAGCTGCTGAGAGTATGTCGGCGTGAGCCGTTTGCAGTAATGCTAACGATTAGCTGTCTCAGGTGCACAGTTCGGCTGATAAAAAGGAAAGCAAGCGGCGGATCGAGAGCGGCGCTCAGCTCTTTCTGAAGGCGTAAATCTGAAGCCGAGATGCGAACACATCAGCAAACACACACACACACACACACACACACACACACACACACACACACACACACACACAGGCAATACTATTTTTTTCCCCATCTCAGTCTCATACAAAATTCTTCTTTTATTTAGTTATTATGAGTATAAATTAAATGATGATTAAGGTTCCTGCTGGCTCCGCCCAGTTTTAGCCATTCAGTACTTTACATAGCAGTCAGTACAACGAAAGTATAGATTTCACTTTGATTTGGATGAAATGTTGTGGAGGGAATTTACCTTTTATATTTATCTTTATACCTCAAAAGCACACACACAACCTTCCCCTGGCATCATCCTGTACATCTTCGACTAACAGTAAGGTGAATGGTATCGGCAGTGTGTGGGATTCCTCTGTTTCCGCGCCGTCTTGCCTGTACGGTGGGCTACACTTGGAAATGAAGCAGGACCGAATAAGGAGAGGGTCTGTGAGACGACGATAAGGCGAAGACCGCTAGCATTGAAGAGTAAAAGATAAAACAGAGCGTTCGCTTTATTCTCATCCCTGCAGATCCTAAAAATAATAAGACAGTATTACTGCCATAACCGAGTGCTGACTGATAACACTGCTAATATATTGGATTTTTTGATTTTTTGATTTTTTTTCCTGAACTGTACGAATTTGATAGTTCTGCAAGCGTGGAATTATTGCTGACAGACCAAATTTATTTTCCGCCGCGTTTATGTATCCGTACCATTTCATTTCCCTTTCGTATGCTCGAGGCGTATCGGTTCACACTCTGAATCAGCACCAGATTAGAAGATGGAGTCCGTGCTACGCTTTCAGGGTTTCAGATGAAAAAATGGCTCGCTCTGATAAAGATTGGATTATGTGATAAAGTTCTGACCTGCTCGAGTGTGTTTTCGAGGCAGAATAAAAGAGGAAGGGAAGTTATTAGGAAGTTGAAAGTTAAAGTAGTAAGTCAGAAGAAACCTCCAAGAGAGCCAGGAAATTCTGATCGAATCTGACGCGATCGTGTGACTTCCTCACTGCCGCTTTCATTCCTGTGGCTTGACAACCAGAATTGTTCCAGAAGTCACCGCCATGCCTACTAGTGGAACGTCACGCAGGCTCAGAGTCGGGTTAGCGGAGTTCATTTTCCGAGGATTGAAATCGCCCGTGTGTAGTATTTTCTTGAGCGGACGTGTCTGAGACGGGGGTTTTCCGATAACGTCTAGGAAAAAGGAATATGGGGATAGAAAATGCGGACTTTAGAAGGCTTTTTTTTGCTGTCAAGCGTAAACGTAAAGCAGAAGATAGTTAAGAATGAAAATAATATGTCTGTGTCAACTTGTTTCTGCAACATAAAAAAAAAAGTTTGATTAATTGAAACCTCATTTCTCGGAATTCCGACTCGATTTCTCTCAATTCTTACTTTTCCTCGCAATTTCGAATTTATATTTTCACAATTCTGACTTTTTCTCGCAATACTGACTTATTTTAGCCGGTCAGTCAGACAGCATCACCTCCTCTGCAGTTCGCCAGCTCGTAAGCTTTACACATTGAAAATGGACGCAATCATCGAAGACTATTTTAGGCGTTGGCCGTGAGATCTCATTGTTACTGGAAGAATCACATGGTATTAAACTAAGCCTCCGATCCCTGGAGAGATCTCTGTCTAACAATCAGCTCCGGCGGAGACGGAACATGACGGATGAAGCCGGGGATCAGAGGCTTAGTTTAATACCACGTATTTCTTCCAGTAACAGCGAGATCTCACGGCCAACGCCTAAAATAGTCCTCTATGATTGCATGCTTTTTCATTGTCAGTGTGTAAAGCTTACTAGCTAACAAACAGAAATGACGATGCTGAGAAATAAAGTCAGAATTATGAGAAATAAAGCCACAATTAAGCAAACATTCTTTTTTAATGTGGTGGAAACGGACTTTCAGATACACAACGTTAAATCTAACAGGTGTCTAGTATACTGTTGCATGAATAGTCCTAATTGTAATAATCATGTCAAGCTCTTGTTTAATTTAGCGAATTGGCTTCTACGTTCATCATTAGAGCAGCGATTAGAATAGCACTTGATGCAGCACATACTATTATTCAGCATTAGTGTTATTGTGTTACGCAGCTTGACGAATCCAAGAATCAAGGTCATGAAATGGTAACGTGTTTGTGGGATGTAGGCGATTTTATCGCGCTTTTCATTCGCTATTTAGCTTTGTAAAATTCACAAAACAATGTCTTGGTTAACTCTGAATATGACCTCTAGTGGTTAGCAAAAAATATCGTCATCAATCACACAATGTAACCAACGTTAGCTAAGGCGGCCAGCCACACGAACAAAGCACTATGCTAAAGAAACAACAACAACAACAACATTTACTAGCAATTAGCTATATTCTGCTAATACGTTAATAGTTTACCTTCAAATATATATATAAAGTGTATATTATTTGAGTGTTACTTTTTGTTCATCAAAGCAACATCATTCTAATAATGAACTGTCTACTTTAACCAGGCGAATAAATAAATAAATAAAAGCGCCCCGTGTTCTATCTAAAAGCGATGCTTCATATCAGTAAGAAATTGCATCTGCTCTGCTCTCGCTGTAAACACGCTGACCTTTTCTCCTGGAATGCAATTAACTTCGACATTATGACGGAGCGCACGCTGCGTGTTGTTCCACAGCGTTTGTTTTCAGGTTTCTGAGTTCCGAGAAGTTTCCCAGAGAACGTGCTGAGATGCGCCTTTTACAGCTTATTTTTAAACATGCGTTTTGGAATCTCTGTTTTGTGATCGTGATTCATCTGTTTTCCTCAAGGCATTTCCATAAAACTGGAGTTTTTCTGCTCCAGTGGACCAGCATCATAAAAACCAGAAATGTTTCTGCTGACGATCTCACTGACAGCATGAGTTCATCAGGAACAGTGAAAGATGCGTGCTGATTTGGAAAGTGAGATCAGATAGCCTGGCTTTCTGCCTGCCGAAAAAAATTCATGTCCTGAGTTCTTAATTTACTCCATTTTTCATTGCAGAGACCTCGGACTGGGAAATAAGGGATCGCGTACCATCGCCGAAATGTTCGGTCCAAAGTTTACGCTTAGATTTGTACACTGGAACCACGAGGCTAAAGGTAACCGTGTTCATTTTAGCAGCTAATGTGCTTTAGTTTTAGTCTCCTGGCGAGAATACGTAATAGTCGCACCAATTTTCTTCACCAAAACTGAAAAGCTTTCACCAATAAAAACCAAATATTTCTTTAGCGTCCCCTTTCTCGGATCACATCAGTATGTTCTTACAATAATTAATCATTTTCTACATTTAAAACCCTGTTACACATTTCCCCTTCTCCGCTAAATGGAAGTTTTTTTTTTTCTTTTTTATGTGGATGCAACAGCTTTACTGAAATATCACCAGGTGCGCTAGGTCTAGCATAGTTCTGTTATCATATTAGCCTGACAAAAGGTTTAGATAGGTAGTTTAGAGGATTAAACATCACACACTTCTCACAAAATAGCATCACGGTGTTGCTAATGTTACTGAGCAAGTGACGAGTAAGACAGCATGTAGCGCATTAGCATGCATGCGAGTAAACCCACTGAGGTAAATATAGCTGATGCTATAAAAAATACACCTACAATTAAAGCTATTTAATCAGCCAATCACGTGGCAGTTCAACACATAAAATCATGCAGATGCAGAAAAGTCACAGTGGTGGGAAATATGGTTTGAATATTTGAGAAACTGCTGATTTCCTGGATTTTCACTCGCACTGCAGTCTCTAGAGTTTAAATATAGAGCGATCCAGCAAGCGGCAGTTCTGTGACAAACATTTGGATGAAGAGGAAGAGGGTTTTGAGCTGCAGTAACTCAACTAACCATTGTTTACAACTGTGCTGAAACAGAAAAGCATCTCAGAACAGACAACACATCAAACCTTGGGGCTGATGGGCTACAGCAGCCGAACGCCACACTGGCCCCTCTCCTGTCAGCCAAGACCCGCGATCGGAGCCTACAGTGGGAACAGACCCACTCGAGCTGGACTGCTGGAGACTGGACAAGAGTTGGTTTTGTTTTATATTTACCCTAACTGCGCTCCGGAAAATGAAATGAGAACATACGCTTTTGGACTAGAGCGGTGTAGCTAACACGACAAACACGCCGTATTTCAGATCAATATCCAGTTTGGGATGTGTTTGGGAAGCCCTGTGCTGTTTGGAGCCATAAATTCATGACATTTTAAATCGCCGACTGTGAAAAACAGAGAAAGCAGACACTTACTACAGAGTCTTACTTTTTGATGCTCTTTTCAGAAAGAAAACAAAAAAAATGGATATGATATTTTGGCGTCTCTGAGTCACTAAAGAGCCCCTACAAAATATGCATTCCTACTCTTTCAGTGGGAGTAAAGGCTGAAAAAGACTCACACAGACCTCACAGTATACACCGACTCCACGTAACACACTGCTTGTTTATTACACCGACGTGGTGATGTGATGAAGCCGAGTTACTGTTGCCACCCCAGAGATGATCATTTTCATACAACAGAATGTTCCTAAGTGTTTTATTCCTAATATACCGCAGCAACAATTGCAACACTTTATTTATTAAAGAACGACACATCATAACATTTCTCTATTTATAGTTGTGCTGTGTTATATATCAGCTATAAACACCACTGCCATCTTTTTCTTATTTCTCATGTAGGTCAAGAAGACAAAAACTCCAGCATGTTACAAAACAACAAACCGTTGACAACCTCCGCTGTCCTGAAGATTTCGGAAAACTTAAAGTCACGGCTTTACTTCTGAGCAACGACACCGAACAGTCATTACATAAACACTCCGTTCCACAATACGTAAATATCTCCTTACAGAAAAATTCACCAAATCAGCTGTCAAAATGTTTTTAATCCGTTTACGTGGAGCGTCCACTGAATACGTCCCTGTGAATGATCTGTTGCTCTAGAAACGATAACGTATTAGAAAGAGCGCATTAATTTAAACCTGTGATTTGCAGCTGCGATACTCTCAGGGCTGCTGTTATAGAAAATTCATCAACACCTTCTGACCTACAGTACATTTCCAAGATGAAGCAAAATAAAGACATCTGTAAGCTTAAACTGATTTTTACACACACATATTCAGGTATAACGCTGTTTGTGAGGACCGTCTGTCTATTTTTCATAGAATGCTGCATTTAATTCAAAGAAAAATTATATGACAAGTTTCTTTTATATACTACATGCTGTTTTTGACAAGTGGAGACCTTCCGCCCAGACAGCACGACGAGGACCACTTTTGAGAAACTGTGTGTGCGAAATGAGGACCTGAGGTGAAGAAAGGTGTAGTGTTACGCCTACGCATAAGCAAACACACACTTTTGTTTTAGTTCAAGTGTAAAAGTAATAAAAGATGAGACACACACACACACAGCTCTCCGGTAGATTTGCAACAAACCGCTGATTACACAAAGCAGCCGTGACTCAGAAACTCACACTCGCACACACACAAACCTGAAAAGGTCAGGAGGAAAAGTTCATTGTTCAGGCACAGAAAAGCGCTTTGTTGCCTCTAATGCGCTTTTCTTTCAGAGCAACAAAAGGAAGTGGCAGGATAATTGCTTTACATAACACACTGAACACAAGCAGGGGTATTTAGTCAGGTCAGATAGAATAAAAGATAGAAAAAGTTTATTTATTTATTTATTTATTTAAAACATTAGCAGCATTTGTTTATCTGTTGTGTGGCTAAGAAGTCACATCAATTTTGTATCATTTGTCTATTCGTTCATTCGTACAGTACTCAAATAAATAACTTTACGATCATACGGACGTTACGTACAGTTTAAGATTGAATAAAAAAAACAAAACACAGCCAACATCTTTAGTCTGGGCAAATCTGTAATCAGTAATATAATCAGTATATTAGTATAATCAGTATCCAACCAAAATGCCAAGGCTTCAACCTGCCATAAATCTGAAAACAGGAGAACCAGAACCTGTTAGAACTAAGATCTAGATAAAAAATTAAAAAAAACTTTCCTCTTTCCTGTTCCATCAAAATGGTGCTCTAGTTCTTGTCGTATCATGGATCTGCGAGACATTTCAAGAATGAATGGGTTCCTCAAGAATTAAAAAACGAGGAACTCTACTAGATTTTAAAATATGTTCTAATTGGGACCTGTAGGATTCAAATTAGAAGTTTCAAAGGTGCTAGATGAAATAGCAGAAACTCATGAAGTTCAGTATGTACTGTATGGTGTACCACTTCAGACCTAGTAGAGGAACCATTTGGGGTTTTTCTTGGAGCCATTTCGAAAAGAGAAGCATTCTGAGGGGTTCTACATAGAACTGTTGCTGGTTCCTCTAGAGCAGTGGTCACCAACTGGAGATCTGCTTCAGTTCCAACCATAATCATGCTCACCTGACTGTCCAATCACTGCCTTCAGAAGTTCTTGATCATCTTAAAGGGGTGTGTTAGATTTCGGTTGGAGATAAAACCTGCAGGACGGTAGATCTCCAGGAACAGGGTTGGTGACCACTGACCACCAAACAAGCTGAAATGTTAAAACAGTAACAGCTTCAAGGAAACCTTGCTGTGTTATTCCTAAGAGCTTTCTCGGAGAAAAAATGTTCTTTAAATGGTTTTAGTTCTACTTGGAAGTTTCTGGAAAAAACAATCCCTCTGTTACAGGGTTCTAAATAAGGGTGCTATAGTTAATAATGCAGCTATGGTTTGTTCTACGTGGAACATTTTGAACCCTTTGTTATGAGGGTCTACGTACTGTTTAAAGGTTGTGTGTTGGAACTTGCGTAGAAAAAGAAACTGACGGATTTAAAAGCGTAACTGCTATTTTGTTCGCTCGCTAAACAATTACATACAAATTAGCTTTCGGACCTGACAAAAATGACAAAAATAGTGCACCATGTAGTGAACAGGGCGCTGATCCGGACATACGGTGGGGGACAACTATATGGTAATATATTGTATTATTATTTTGAAAAGAGATATTTGTTTTATAAGTCATGAATATTATATACGTACGTGACAAACTATAAAGCTGACGACAGTAATAGACTGATTATTTATTTGTCATTTTTTATTTATTCGCTCACTCTAAGGGAATCTTGGGAGTGATGAAATTATTGCATGTGTAAAGTGTGTGTGTGTGTGTGTGTGTGTGTGCATGTTGACAAATGTTTGGCAAGCCCCGACTCTGTTTGTCAGTCAGCTGTTCAGACGTTATTAGCTCTAAATCCTGTGACTCTCTTGATATACAACAACAACAACAACATATTTTTTACTCAAGTAAAAATATGATTTTTTTTTCCCATCAGTCTCAATTTCACCCTCAGCTGAGAAAAAGTGCACGTTAATTAGGAAATAAACATAAAACAGTATGTTGAAGAATCCACTGCTTCTGGGTTTGTATTCAGTTCAGTTCAGTAGATTTGTATTTAGTTCATACTAGAAGGTCATTTTTCTTTTTAAAAAATGTCCCTAATGCTAAATTTACTTCAATATTCTAGAAGGTAAACCTGAGAGTTATGTTCGGCATTTCTGTGGTCTCCATGAGACTTAGCTGATTTATGTAAAGTGCTACTTCATTTTCTATTAAAATGCTAGGTTTTATATCTAGTCAGCATTCCTAGTAGAAAAAAACCGCTAAAGTTAATTTCTAGTTAGAATTTCCACCGGAACGTCAGCCACTTTAGGAGGCGCTAGCATATGGTTCTAGCTAATGTTCCTACTTGAACATATTTTTATTTATTTATGCGATTTTAAAAAATCGCAAAGTTTTCATCTCTAAAGTGCCCAAATTCACATTTAGCTAGTGTTTCTAGTAGTTAAAACTTTAGTGTTTCAAATGCTAGGAAGTCATATTTAGTTAATGTTTACGCTACAACTTTTTACAACTACAACTGCTAAAGTTTTATTTAGAAATTATTTCCCAAAAATGGTAGAATTTCTATTTATGTTTTAAGTAAATTTGAGAGGTTGGTTTGGGATTTGTTCTAAACATTAATCACAAATTTACCAAATGCTAGATTTTTGTGTTCTGGTTAGGTTTCCTATTAGAGCATTTTTTTTGTTTGTTTGTTGGTTTGTTTGTTTTTAATTCTCAAAAATGCTAAAGTTCGTTTCTCATTAGTGATTTTTACCATTTTAGGAAATGTCTTAAGTGCTAAAAAAAACATGTCTAGTTTATCTTCATATCAGAACATCTGTGTTTTTCTTCACAAATTTGTTAATTCATATCATGTTTTCCTACTAGACTGTCTTTTTAATGTTCCAAATGCAAGAATTCATATATAATGAGAATTCCTACTAGAGCGCTTTTGTTTATTTGGAAAAATATCAAAGTCGTTTTGTGCTAAAAAAAAATTTCCAATTTGTCTTTCTGCTAAATTCTTTCCCAAAAGTGCTAGAATTCAGGTTTAGTAGTGTTTATACTAGAACATCATTTAGCATTAACCTTTTGTTTTTCTACAATAATTTAAAAAACTCATCTCTGTGCTCCAAGAGATAAAGTTGAGAGTTTTATTTATTCAGCATTTCTTTCCAGCATGGTGTCTCAAATGCCTGGTAATTGTTAGAATCCATCAAACACCAGCTTTACAATCCACCCATGTTGAGTTTTCACCTTTCACAACGATCTTCTCTCTCAGCAGCGCCGCACTGTAAATCAACACCACTCTGTTGTTTGGCTCACCGTTTATTGACGTTTCCTTGCTTTTGTTCCAGAGTGTGTCAAACAGCTCAGAACTTTTTGCCTTCGTTGTCTTTCTCTGGGGAAAAAAAAACCAGACTTGTTTACTGAAGTCTGAGAGCAAAAATCAAAGATGAGGAGAGAGAGGTTATGTTTTTCTCGTTTTTTCTTCTTTTACAATGAGTTGTCAGAACATGTTATTGGAAAACGCTGCTAACACATCTGTGTGTGTGTGTGTGAATTTTAATGACCTTCACAGGGTTGATTTAATATTATTTTAAGTTGCAGTTAATTTGGAGGAAACCTTGAAGCCCCACTGTAGTGTTTGGAAAGTTCCAGTTCCAGGTTAGCTCTAGCATGGTGTCCAGGGTGATGTTATGTATATGATCCAAAACAAACATCAGTTAAATTCGGATGAATTTAACTACTTTAGGAAGTAGCTCCTTTTTTTCTGTGTTCCACAGCAGGAACTGAGAACAATTATAGTTCTTAGAACTCTATTTTTAGGGACTTTTTAGCTTCTACTTCAGGGTAGGTACTCTCCCAGCACAACAGGAGCCATGAGAGACGTGTGTGTGCGTGTGTGCGTGTGTGTGTGTGTGGTGAACGGTCAGACGTAAGAGTAGTGAGATTCTACAGTCGGCGTTTCTTTTTATCAGTCAGTGAGAATTACACTAACAGGATAAGACAGACAGAAACTCCCACAAATGCTTCCTAAAGAAGTCCCCATGACGGCGTTCGCTGGGTAACAGCTGAGAGAAGCTGAAACCTGAGCTGGAGCGGCTGGCGGAGCCTGAGTTTTTTTTGCTGTACTTTGCCCCCTAGTGGAACAACAGAGAATAGAATTCTTTTTTACATTTCAATTCATTTACAGGGATTTATGAGAACCCGCCTCACAGCCCCGCATGTTCTGTGCTGGAAATTTACGCATTCAATTTGTGGTCATTGTTTAAAAAGAAATCTCTCTCACGAGTTCATTCGTTCGTCTTGAGTAAGGACTTTCCGGCGGTCAGGGTGGAGGCGGGTGGGCTTGAGGCGAGATTACATCTGTCTCACGCTGCCTTCTGTCCAGCCACGTTCCAGATGTAGCTTTTCTTAAGAAACAGCTGTTCTTCTCTCACGCCAGCTGTGTAGCAGAGATGTTCGCCTCTAGACTCCAGACATCGCTGTTTCGATCCCCTTCTACGTGGGATTATTATTTGGACGTGAGCCAGAGAGGAAACCCTGAAGCAGTGATGATGTTTACAGCTCCTGTATGATCAGGAATCCTCTTCACTGTTCCCTGCAATAACAGTTTATGTTCCATTCTGATGATCCGTACTTAATTACTCTGACTTCATACACTGATCTGTAGCTTCATTTGAATGTGTGTGTGTGTGTGTGTGTGTGTGTGTGTAACCCTACGCACTTCACCTTGACCTTTCTAAAGGTGCAAGGGGGCACAGCATTGCTAATTAAACAGCACTTTGTTCTCGCACCTTGACATGAACGTATCGATCCGAATTAAGTGATAAGGTCAGTCTTTAGCTAGTCAAACGCTCCTCAGTCAGACCAGGCCACGTTGGTATTCATCAGACGCACAAAGCTCCTCTATCACGCTCTGATAAATTGCGTCCCCGGCTTTAATGGAGTCCTTCAATATTCTGCCGCGCTATTAGACCAGTTCGGGCATTTCATAAGATGCAAATGCTCGTTTTTTCGAGAGGACGTGGAATACATTATTGCAGGACTAAACACGCAAGAGTTCCGTCCTTCACTTTTGCCTTTAGTGTCGAAATTTTATTGCTCTTATTCTTATTTATTCTCACATTTCTGCATGATTCATTTATTTCCACACGTTTTTACACGATTGATTTTTTTCTCACAATAAATTTTTTTACATGCATTTTTTTTACGCACGATTCCTTTACTCCCACACGTGATTTTTTTTTTTTTTGCATGAACCGTGTGTTTCCATACGTGATCTTTACACACGTAATTTCTTTCCGAATGTGATATTTACACTATCACTTAATTTCCATGCGTGATTGTTTTCACGCACGATTCATTTATTTTTCAAACGTGATTTTTACACACGTATAAATTATGGCTTCTTTCTTTTTCAGGTTTTCTCAATAATTCTTTTTCACGTGTGATCACTTATTGTTCGTATGAGGTCACGTGTGTGTCTACTGAGGCAATTTCAGGGCATAACATGATAACGTGGCCCCTTGATCACGTGTGAGCACCTCTGTCTGGACGTGCGCTTCACGTGGCGAACGCTACGCGAGATCGGATGCAGCCGGATCCCCGAGGACTCCACATGGAGAGAACATCTTAAACACACCACCACCGGTGTATCGGGGTGCATTAACGGCACTGTGTTGAAGCTGAACACCGAACAGACGAAGCACTTCATCAGAGCGGATCATGAATTAGTCCTTTGTTAGCAACCACCTGATTTATGGCGCGCCTGCTTTCCCTCAGGTCCTTTTCCACGGACGCACATGGCCCAATATCGGCTGCTGGATTCATTCCGTATTGGAAAGTTTGTGGAGCAATCGAGAGAAAAAAAGCCCAACAAATAAAGCTTTTTGGACTGGAAACAATACTAGTCTTTCATAAAGCCCTTCAAGACAGCCATCTGTTAGCAATAGCGCTGTGTGTCATCTGCTCGCTGTTATTTAAAGTGTGAAACTGGTGTACTCGTGATAACGCAAAGGAGGCAAAGAGCAGATATGAGATCTTTTCATGGCGTCAGCATGCTGAGTTCTTTTTTATCTGTTTATAGTTACGTTTAATGTTGTGGAACATCTGCGAAACAAAGTCTCGCTTACTTTATAGCAGCTGCTATAAACAGTCACTGTATCTTTCCTTTCGCTTCAAGTTAACAAGACAAAAAAACACACAGTTTGTCAAGAAGCGTAAACACCTCTGTCGCGAAGATGTCGGAAAACTGGCGAGCCTCTCTACCTCTGGCTGTTACCGAGCGCCGACACTGCACACTCCTCACGTGCATTTTACGCAAAACTTCACCATATCAACAATTACATCATTTTTATTTATAAATAAATAACAAAACATGATTATTAAGATTAGATGTAGATTCTGTGGAGCGTAGCCTATACAAGGACACTACAGAGACCAAATAAACCCACCCTGTTTGACAGACAATAAAGTACTGTTAGTAATATATACAGTATGAAGCCACTTCTAAGAAAAAAAAACAAAGGGAAGAAAATAATAATAAATGAATAAATATGAAAGAGCAGGTCAGGAACGAATAGCCTATATGGGAGCTTATTTTGCTCATTTTAGATTCATTTTGAGGCATTAAAGAAAACATGCCTGATTTGATTGACATGGTGACCAAATTCTAGCTAGTATGAGAAATATTATCTGTATATATTAAGTTATATAAGTTATATGCAGAAATATACACCGAAGTCATGGCCACAGCAAACTGAGCACAAAGAGGGAACGTCATCACGTGTTGATTTATTGTCTCACGGCCACGCTAAATTAAAATGTGAGCATTTTGCTCCGTCGTGTGGACGAAATTAATCTTCTTCTGCCATCTTTTGAATGCCTTCACGATAAGGAGACTTTCAAGTGCATATACTGTAGGGCTGTGTGTGTGTGTGTGTGTGTGTGTGTGTGTGTGTGTGTGTGTGTGTGTGTGTGTGTGTGTGTGTGTGT
>JAQQZR010000013.1:1072757-1088313 GCA_030068235.1 Notoglanidium macrostoma | reverse complement strand
CTCTCCCCTCTCTCTCACTTCCAGCTCATCAGTAGTGAAAGTGGTGACCGTGAATGCAGAATATTTAACATGCTGTGAGTCTGAGACTCCTTCATCTAACTCCCACTCATCCTTCACTTACATCACTTATTTCTCGCTCTCATCCATCTGTCCATCATCCTCTCTCTACAGACCTTTTATTAACTACTGTCTGTTACTCTCACGCTCATTCTCTTTATTTTCCTCTCTCTATCTTCTTATGTTTATCTACCTCTCTGCCTCTATCTCTGCATGTCTCTCTAGTTCTCTCATTTATGTCTATCTCTCATTCTGTCTCGCTCTTTCTTTCCTTTTTATCTTTGTCTCATTTGTCTTTCTCTCTCGCTCACTCTCTGTCTCTCTTACTCCTCAACCCATCTATCTTTCTGTCTCCCCTCATCTATTCTCTCTCTTTTTTCTCATTCACTCTCTCCCCCTCTCTCCCTCTCCCTCTCTCCCTTTCCCTTTCTCTCTCTCCTTCTCTCTCTCTCTCCTTCTATCTCCCTCTCTCTCTCTCCGTCTGTCAGATACAGGAACATGACGTTTCTCTCTGGAGGTTTCCACTCAGTAAACCTCATCCACGTTTCTCACACGCCACATTTTCTCCTGTAACTCATCCTCTGGGAGCTTCAGTGTCTCTCTACACCTGCGGCCTCTCGGAAAAAAAGGAAAGCGACTCCGGAGCTGTCAGGCAGTGAGCCGGCGTGGGAGCCATCCCGGGCCTGTGGGAGATCTCCCGGAGACTTTTCTCCGAGTCTCAGCGGCGCACAATCAGCCGCCGTCGCTCCTCTGGAAAGGTTCCTCTCTTCGACATTTTTTTGTCATACACCATCTAATACTGACTGTTACAAAGTCCTGACACTGGAGACTCCTTCCATGAATGTGAAATTAACATCAATGATTACACACTCTGTTACTATGGAAATGATGACATATTATAACCAGCGCATTAACATGAAGCTGCACTGCTGTTACAGAAACCTCTGACCAATCAGATGTAAGAATTCAGCACTCCTATAGATAGTAACCATGGTAATAACCATGGAATTTGATTATCCTGATAAATTCCGCGTAGCTAATTTAGCGCTGAGCGTAGCGTAGCATCAGTCGTATCAAATCATCCTGCGTTGCTGAATAAAACCCCTTAATAGACCATTTTTACTGCTGATATTATATTAATGTAAACCGCACTAATATAAGACTATAAATCACACAGATTAGCATGCATGCTAGGCTGCCAGTGTCCAGCGCACACGTCCGCCGCTTGAACGATGGCGACTAACAAGGAGAGCAATAAAAAGCATTTGTCACGCTCATAAAATTCAATTTATTTTCCTCTTTCTCTGTCTCTCGCTCGGTTCTCACACATTCTCCACCTCCGATTCAGAGCTAATGGAGCGAACAGAGTGCTGAGGCTCTTAACCCAGAGGATACAGAGGAAAACACACACACACACACACACACACACACACACACACACACACCTAATACTAGCATCATGCTCCTAAATACAATTCCTCGAGGCTACGTGTATTTTTAAAAGGGCTCCGTTCCATAAAATTAGCCAGTAGTAATTTGCTTGTAACATTTACATAGAGCTAGCTAACAACATATTAGCATGTGTGCTAGCAGGCCATTAGCAAGCTAGTTAATAGCTCGAGTTATGACAACACTCACACTGTGAGCTAAGTGCTCAAATCTTTTTACAGAATGTAGACTGTATTCAAAACACATTAAAGAGTTCGTTTAGCTAGCTAGCTAGTTATGCTAGCTGTTTACTGTGTCTTGAAAGTCTGCATTATTAAAGCAGGTTTGAGCGCTTAGCTCCTAATGTGAGGGTTTTAATAACCTTGAACTCTTGCTAGCTAGCTTACACTCTGCTAACTTAGCTTAGCCTACATCTACAGCTAGCTAGTTAATTAGCTACACTAGTTAAACCTTCTTTGACCACGCACAAACTAAGTACTCAAATACGTCACAGTAACTAGCATAACTACTCGCTAGCTAGGCAGTTTTTGCATGGTATCTTGCGCTAGCGTCTGTTCAGCTTTTCATTACTGTGTACGATGGGCGCGGCCACGTGATAATGATGTCATAGAACTGCAACTCGGATGTCCCCAGTTTCCATTTGGTCCTCACTAAACTCAGGAAGCACATTTAAGGAAATCGTTCCTTAAAGGCGGCTTTACGCTGTAGGGTTTTCCGCCTGATCATTATAGCGTAACTACGGCACGAATCACGTGGGTTTCACATTCGTTGTACAAATCACTGTTGGCTGAAATCCCGCCCCCAGCCACGCCTCTGCCCATACAGAGACCAATACAAACCCATACACACTTCTTCTTACTCTTTGAAAGTCGATTCTGAGTGACCTTCTAAGCAGAGCGAGTGTCAAACCCATCGACAAACCAAGCGAGACAGCCTTTCAAAGCGGGAAGGAAGCAGGCAAAATGAAGATGTATTACATTTTTCTAGCGAAGCGATGACCTAGATGTGCAGACGAATGAATTTGTCCTGTCACCGTCTCTCTCTATCTCTCTCACGTCTGTCACAGTCGCTGACACGCATAAAAGCTTTTCATGGCCACTGCTGAAGCGTGTCTACTCAGAGAGGATGTTAGCGTTTTAAAGGTCGGCTCGCGAGCACGTTTGTCTCGCATGGTTTCACCTCCATGGTGATTTACGACGCGGTGAGAAGCTTATCAGATGTGCTTTTATGGCTGGTGGATGCAGATGATGTTGTTAAAGGGAAAAGGAAAAGTCCATCCTGAAACATGGTTACATTGGAATATTTGTGACTGTGGTTACTGATTATTGTTTTGGTTGGTGTTAATTTGTTTGGTTGGTGCCGTATTGTCGTTATTCCTGTTCGAAGTTAGCGTCTCAGTCACATTGGAGAAAGTTCCACTATAGCGGGCTCTCAGGGCTGGATCAAAGGTTACTTCCTGTTACTGTTTTTATTACTCAGCAGTAATTTTGTTGTTGTTGTTGTTGCTGAGAAAATTGAGTTGTTGGGGGAAAGGGGCGGAGTTAAATGAGTCCAGGAGTAAATTCCAGAAATGAAAAGAACAAAGAAACAATCTGCATCACATGGCAACACAACAACCAAACACACAAAATCAATATGTATTTTTAAACAATCTAGAAATAAACTATTCAGATTCATACACTCATACTAGAATAAAAAAATTTTTTTATTATTTATGATAATTCTTATGTTTAGGAATATTTAAAAATTATATACTGCAGATTTAAGTTTTTTTTGTGTGATAAATTATTTTGCTCTAAAGCAACATGTAGATCTTTAATTTAATGCTAAAAATGATTAATGATATTATTTACTATAGAACTAAGAGAATTTTTGTGACCAAATTTCTTAATTTGCTCATTTTGTGTCATTTCGTCCTCCAGACGCTGAACGGCAGCATACATTTAAAAGAAAACGCGAGATCAACAAGCGTTCCTCTATGTGCCATATCGGCCTCCGTAGACGGCTGGTTTGTTTGGCCGGAAGTACCTTCACAGAATCGTAGCAGAGAAGCTTGCTAGCTAGTTAGCACGGGTTTTACTCCAATATGGCCGCGTATTCTAACGTTAAATCAACGAAACTTGTGTTGAAAGGTCTGAAGGATAAAAGGTGAGTTTATTTATTTATAAGTCATTAGTACCCTTATAGTTTTAAGCAGCTATGCGCAGTTTGTTTTAGCTTCAGGCTACCACCTGCATTAAATGGCGCCGTGCTCCTTATATTGGTGCACTAGGTAGGGTTAAATACGAAGTCCTTTTACGTCATACCTAGTGGACTTCATGATCGATAAGACGCGATTTGGGACGAAGCCCGTTTTTGTCTCTGGTTAATTTCTTATATTTTCCAGCAAAAAGAAGAAACACAAAGACAAGAAAAGAAAACGCGATGATGAGGAGGACAAACTGGATGTTATCGGTGCGTCTCCAGGACCTAATACATGATGATGATGATGATGATAATAATCATCATCATCATCATCATCATCATCATCATCTTCTTCTTCTAAAAAAGTTGTTTTAGAAATATTCTGTTCTGTTCATATTTATATTGTCTAATTGTTTTCATTTGTAATTATCTTATATTCTTTTCATAGAATAGTCCATTATTATTATTATTATTATTGTTATTATTTAAAAAAAATTATATTCTATAATTTTTTTTATATAACACGTTGATTTCGTAATAATAATAATAATAATAATAATAAGCTTGCAATTGAATTTCATTTTAATTCTTTGGTTGTTTTTGGAATAATTCTAGGATTAGTACTAAAATCATTTAGACTTTTTTAACCTAATAAACAAAATGTTATTAGATTTTCTTTTAAAAAAAATTTTTTGTTTAGTTTTTTTAATTGTGTGCGTGTGTGTGTGTGCGTGCGTGTGCGTGTGTGTGGCCAGGCGGCTGGTGGACGGTGCGTAGTTTGGGTGAACTGGGCGGCACCGTGGCCATTGAGATGCAGAGCAGGTCGTACATCCACGCGTTGGACACGGGGCTTTTCACCGTCGGAGCGCCACATACAGGCGGTGAGGAGGAGCAGCGAGTCTCTAATCTAATCTAATCTAATCTAATCTAATCTAATCTAATCAACGCACCTGCACTGAGGAACCGGCGCTGAAGAGCCTGAGTTCTGATCAGGAATCTGTCATTTATTTTCTTTCCCCTGCAGATGATGAAGGTCCTGATCCACCTGAGCAGTTCACCGCCATCAAGCTCTCGGACTCCAGGTACCTTTATTTTCTTCAGCTCCTGTATTTAGTGTGTATTTATTTATTTATTGTACATTTGGATTCTGTTTATATTTTTATGAACAGTCTAGTTTGCTGGATTGGTTATTATAACTGTATTATTTTCAGTTTGATTTTCTTTTCAATAATTGTGTGTTTGCATTAACGCTGTTCTCTCTGTGCAGAATCGCACTGAAGTCCGGTTACGGTAAATATTTGGGGATAAACTCGGACGGCGTGGTGATGGGCCGCTCGGACGCCATCGGCTCGAGGGAGCAGTGGGAGCCGGTGTTCCAGGACGTGCGTGCAGCTGTCAATCATTTTACTGCAGCCAATCACAGAGCAGCTTTCACAGCCAGCGGATTAAACCCTAGCTATTTCATTTAACGTCGCTGTGTGTGTGTGTGTGTGTGTGTGTGTGTGTGTGTGTGTGTGTGTGATTTCTCTGCAGGGTAAAATGGCTCTGCTGGCAGCAAACAGCTGTTTTATTTCGTACAGCGAGAGCGGCGACATCGTAGCCAAAAACAAAACAGCCGGAGACGATGAGATGATCAAGGTGGGCTAGTCGTTCACTCGCTCACGCTGAGGTCATGCTGTGTTCATGGAGTCACTGTGGGCGTGGCCTGTTTAGATTACTGTACAACCACATAGCTATTTATAGCCAACTAGTTCAACTCCAAGCTAGACTGAAAATCAGTGTTTAGGTTTGTACATTACGTGATTTGTTCTCCGATTAGATTAGAATAACAAGCTAACTGTGCAGCTACACACACACACACACACACACACACACACACACACAGGCACACCGATCTGCTTACGAAGTTTCCTTTTCTTCGTAATGTCTCTACGCACATTATACGACAGATCGACGGAGCGAGAGGTTCTGAGAAGCGTTCTGATATTTCTGCATTTGTACAGATTCGCTCGTGCGCAGAGAGAGAGGTGAAGAGGAACGACGACATCGCAGACGAGGACCGAGGAAACGTCAAGAGCTGCGAGATCAGCTACGTGTGAGTGAGCGTGCGCGTGTGTGAGCGAGCGCGTATCGATTTGCAATCCCTCTTGCCCTGTATATGAACAATAAGAGTAAGAGGTCCTGCTCAGGCGTAACGTTCCTGCGTAGCGTGTGATGTAAGACGATGCGTTTCTGGTGCTGTTGTGTTGATGGGCGACAGGAAGAAGTTTCAGAGCTTCCAGGACAGGAAGTTGAGGGTGAACGAGGAGGACAGCGGCGCGCTGAAGAAGGCCAGGACGGAAGGCAAATTCCACGAGGCTTTACTGGACAGGTCACTAAGCTTCACTCGTGTATAAACCTCGCCGGCGTTCCCGTCGCTCTCCTGAACATCGCTGTGTCTTTCTTTCTCACAGGAGGTCCAAGATGAAAGCTGATCGTTACTGCAAGTGACGCAGGAACTTCATCACTTTTCCTGCTTTTTATGTTTATGATGTTTTCACTGTGTCTCGCTGTACGTTTGGCCGCTGTGGTGTCACTGTGTTGTTTATTAAACCTTTTAACTGAGCACATTCTGCACTTCCTGCACTTTTTTTTTTTTAAATGGTTTCTTTTTGTGTGTTCAGTTTGGCCTGAGTAATGAGGGAACGGTAAATACATAATTACCTACATAAATTATTAAGAAATAAAGTATTCTTAAGAATAATTAGGAACATGTAATGATTCATTAAATCGAAAGAAGAACTGAAGGATTTTATCTATCTATTTATATCTAACACTGGTCAACAGGACAGTGGAAGGAGACCGGCGAGAGTTCTATATAATCCCAATTTAATAAAACAATGATAAAAAAACATAAACGCACAATGTTACAGATAGCAAATCTACAGCATCATTTCACACTCTGGCTCAAGACCCTCCAGAACCTCCACGTGAGCAGGAGCGTAACCTCAACCTGAACACGAGGAACTTGCCCTGAGGACCTCCAGCATGTGCAGTGCGACTTCGCTCCTCTGATGTTCTACCTGCTGAACACAGTGCTGAACCTCTGGCTTTAATGCACTCTTATAGCTGACTCAGAGTTTTCATGCTAAGTGCGAATCCTGACAGGATTTGCATCTTTCGCTCCCGGACTGAATAACGCAAAGTACGTGCCTGGTGGTATGTTAGAAAATGTGTGGATATGATGAGAGGTTTTATCTGCGTTGTAAAAGGACAGAGTTTTACTTTCACAGTTTAAATGCACCCCTAATTTCCTCATGGTGTATTCAGTGTTTATTTTACTGGACTCATGAGTATTAGGATATAACCCAGCACCTTCTGCTTCTTCATAACAAAGAGCTCTCAGGAC
This sequence comes from Notoglanidium macrostoma, assembly GCA_030068235.1. NCBI lineage: Eukaryota > Metazoa > Chordata > Actinopteri > Siluriformes > Auchenoglanididae > Notoglanidium > Notoglanidium macrostoma. The sequence continues at coordinate 1,081,235 of JAQQZR010000013.1, read as the reverse complement.
TTTCTCCGAGTGCGGTTCCTGAGTCACCCCGACACACCACGCTGATTTTCGCTTTGCGGTTTTATCCCACACCATGACTTCCCAGTAGTGCTGCCCTGAGCCGAGCGCCTCTTTACTCACGACATGAGGAAATTTACATCTGGGGTCTCTGTTTGGTGTTCTACAGGAAACTGATTTATAATCTCTGGACACATTCAGAGATCTGTCAGCTGTCGATGGGTCCAGTGTGAGACTCGCTGCAGATTAAACAGAAGGATTAGATTGAATTTACATTGTGAATAAATATCAAGTACAGGAAAGAGAACGAGGCTTGGTGCACCTTTATATCTGTCTTTCAAATAGTCAGTAGGTTCTGGAGGAGCGCATGGGGAACTCATACCTGTGAATATACACGCGACGTGGAACATTTCCTTTTTTTATATGTTGAATAAATGGTATAAAATTTTAGCATGGCTTTACACATTATTCTGTGGTCAAAAACCTTTTTTGTCGGAATTCAATATAGAAATAAGTTAAAAAATAAGAATGAGAAAACAATCAGCTAACAAGCGACCTTTGCGATTATTTTTTACAGTGAGTCTTATTATAATTACACCACAAACCATGTTACAACAAATCTGATTATCATTGTAATGTAATAATGATGGACAGAAATGGAGGTGACGTGATTAAACAAAAATACCTTGATTCATGTTCTCTGTAGCGTTGAGAGGAACCGTCTCTCCTGGTAAGGAACCATGAGAATCGGCTGCGTGAGAGAAAACGGAGATTAATAAAAATGAATTGTTCGGAGTTTTTGTCTAAATGAAAACAGAAGAGGACACACGCTACCTGCTGCTTTAGCATTTTTATGAGATGAACAGTGCGGGAGAAAACCTGTTTAAAGAAAAGACAGCGAAATGGGTTGTTATCTGTCAAGGCATATTAATTTAATACAATCCAAACTATATTTTCGTGTCAGTGAAAACGCCGAATACCTTTTCTGAATAAAATCAGAAGAACGGTGAAGGTGATGAGGACGATTAGCGAAAGCACTAAAGTCGAGATGAAGGCTTCCCTCCAGACTCCTGCCAAAAGGTGAGCACATAAAAAATGCTAAAATTGGAGGAAGAAAAAGGTTTACAAATTGCGGTTTAATATCATATTTCACACCAGAGAGCCAGAAAGTGTGTAAAAACTCTCAGAAATACTTTTCCTTGTTGCAAAAGTGTGATACCATCAATCGTTAATTTCTGACATAACTTACCTTTGAGTGGTACGATTCTGCTCTCTCTTAGCTCCTGGTGGTTTAAGCCCACAGTACAGGAGACCCACTCTGAGTCAGGCGGCGAGAAAAGCAGCCATGAGCTCACGCTCACCAACCCTTCAGAATCTGAAAGGGGAAGAACAGGAATATAACTGTAACACATCACGCACTGTAATTCACGGGCTTTACTTTGTTGGGTTTGTTGCGGTGATATTTCTAACAAATTGAATAGGATCATAACGTCTGAGAGACTGGTCTCTCTGGAACTTTTCTAAATTGGTGTCATGCATATGAAGTTAAAATTAGGTCACAGTATATCGAAAGGACTTGAAATTCTGCATGGTGTGCCACAGGGCTCCATGCTGGGACCGCTTTGTTCTCTTTGTACATGCTGCTATTGGGTGAAATTGAATAATTATGGAGATGATATGCAATGGTACACATTTACAGTGCTTCTTTGTGTCAGTGTCTATTCTAAAAAGCGCTATACAAATCTAATTTTCATTCAGTTGAACCGCATACCAGTTCTGTAGTACGTGTGGCTGTTTGGGAGTTCTTGTCCTGCACTGTCTCTCCAGGTGAGTGTGGGTTGGGGTGACCATCCACCTGACGTACAGGTAACGTTCACCTTTTCTCCAGCATCATGAAATAAGAGGAGGGGTGTAGAACCTAGTGCTGTGGCGAAGATACCGGGTTTGTCGAATAAAGAACCGAGAAAAGGCAACAAGTATACACAAGATACTATCTGAGAAGTATATACACATATACACATCCCCTTTCCTTACAATAATTACCATCTATTAATGACTAAATCAGAAGAAATGTTGAGTTAAATATGCAGTTAAATACCAATTAGTGCTGAAAGAGGTGCATGCTGGTAGCTAGTAGAGTTCTATGTTGTTGGGTTTTCTCGTACCTCTCACAACCAGGTTCATACTGCCCTTCTCATACCAACTGATGCTCTTTACAAAGCACATATATGCTCCTCTGTCCACTGCTGTGAGGTTGTCCAGCTTCAGAGAGACATTCCCTTTGTCCAGTTCACCAATCAGAGACACCCTGGACCTGTACTGCTGATCTCCAACGTTCTCCTGGACTTTTTGGTCTTGGTAGAGCAGAAGCAGTTTATCATAGTCACCATTGCTGTACCAGCGAACTTCAAACGTTCTGGCATTTAAAGATGGAGACAGACCGCAGGGCAGGACAACTGAAGAACCCAACAGTGCTGAGACCGGAGCATCGGGGACGACTACGGAGAACTCTGATTGAGTGGGAAACAGAGACGAGTACAATTTCAGGACGCCAGTACGAACGACTTTTACTCAAAGCGACTCAGACTTAAACTCTCTTGAACTCGCAGCCTTGCAAAGCCTTAGAGCTTTTACCTTCCTATTGTTACTCCAGATGTTCAGTGCAATTAGAAAAACGCTGCCGGACGCTGGGCCTCATTTTTCCCACCGGATACGAACAAATCCTTTATTCATTCGTAAATCAGCTGCAGCAGCGTTCGCACAAGAAACGTGCTGTCCATGAAAATACGGGTCGTTTGGGGAAAAAGGAGACTCGGTAATAAGAACCTTGACTGATTTGTTTAAATCGTGCAAACAGTGACGAGCTACTGTGATTCATTTATACAGATTTAGACTTCCTTTGAAACTCAGAAAGAGGTCCAAAACAGATCTACATGTTAAGACTAAGACGCGTAAGATTAGGCGTTCGATCGGGACAAAGGAAATGGAGGAAGGTGAAGTGCATGTCGTATATTGTGATAGTGTACATTATTGTACCTACCTGCTGCGGAACAGGTGAGTACACATGCGATGCAGAGCAGGATCATGGCTGCAGGTCATAAACACAAATCATTAACTTCCAACAGCAGGGTCGTTCTCCGTATCCTGTTAATGCATTAGCATTAGCTCGGTGTAGAGAATGTGCTAATATGTGTCTGTGGAACTACAGTATGATCTAAAGAATAACCTAAAATCATAAATTGTGCGGAAAAAACAACTGTCAATGCCAAAGCAAGTACAGGAATACATGTATATACAGTATATCACCATATTAAGGCATACTGGGAAAATAAAAGTTTTATTTTTTTATGTAATTTTTTACCTTTCGTATCTACACACTTACACATCATCGCCTTGCTATTTCTTTTGCCAGGATTTTGACTTTTCTTTACGTGTTTGTCCTCTCACCTTCTCCGTTGATCCTCCGCAACGTTTCCTTCTCAGCCCAGTGTACTTTGTTCAGGATCAGCAGGAAATGACCCGCTGGACAGAAACCTGTGTGCAGGTTTACAGCAGAGGTGCGCAGGACCGCTTTACTGCAATCGACTGCGACATTGACTCACTTATTAATAGGTTTTATTTCTCAAAGGAGAAATAAATGAGTAATGTAAAGCAGAAACGAGAACCAGGAGCTGTGTGAATGGAGCATGACGTTATGGAGAAGTTTCCAGAATGAAACGCAATCACAACAGTGCAAAGGCGTGAGATACACAACACACACTGTATCACTTTACATTAGTCATATATATATATAGTGTATTCATTTAACGTACTTAAACACTGTCTTTATCATCTTTATTACTGATTATTATTATTAAAGTTTGAAGATGTCTTGCAATGTCCAGAGGTGGCCACAAGGTGGCAGTAGAAAGCTGACAAACGTGAACAAAAACGTGAAAACACACACACACACACACACACACACACACACACACACACACACACACACACAGAGTTGTCAGTGTACCTGGGAAATCATGGTGAACACATCTGTACTATTACTTTATAACAGTAAATCACCATAATATTGATTTCTTTTCTTTTTTTTTTGTATCTCGTACTAATGTTCGAGTTACAACAGAATTTTTTTTAAACAAGCTTTCTAACAGTTTTAATTAATGTATTTATTTATCATGTGTTTTTATTCACTTACGTTCTATTCCGTTGACCTAATCTTGACTTTATAATAAATATATATATTATTATTATTATTATTATTGATGATTAATTATTATTGAGTGGACCGCACGGCGTTTTAAAGATTGATCTTTTCCGTGCCGATGTTTGTATTTGTTTGTTTAGTGATTGAAGCCTTTAAAAAGACGATACGATGAGTTTTTAATGTTATATTTAAACCCAGTAAACCCCAAACTGAACAGAAATCAGACACGGCCGTTGACTTTTATTTTGTAGTTTTCTTTGTTGTCTCAGTAAACTCTTTTTCTCATTTTCAGCTGTCAAAAACAGAAATCCTCATTTTCTTGTCTCTCTCTCTCACACACACACACACACACACACACACACACACACACACACACACACACACACAGAACATAAAATTGTACACAAAGTGAACTACATAGTAAACGATACAGAAACAATTACTACAGCTCCACACGGCTCTCGCTGACGTCCCGCTTCTGAGTGTTTTAAATGTTTATTTTAGACATGAAATATTGATTCTTTTCTCAAACGTGTTACGTGGCATGTTACTCAAGATTCAACAAAATCCTTTATACTGTGGAAAACACCGCGATCAGAGTTGGAGCACAGCAACCAGAGGTGCTGATGGAGGTGCTGGTGGAGGTGCTGATGGAGCTGGTGGAGCTGATGGAGGTGCTGGTGGACTTTTATGGAGGTGCTGGTGGAGCTGGTGGAGGTGCTGATGGAGGTGCTGGTGGAGCTGGTGGAGGTGCTGATGGAGGTGCTGGTGGAGCTGGTGGAGGTGCTGGTGGAGGTGTTGATAAACATTAGCGTTCACCTTGCCATGTAGAGTGAATTAGTGTCATTGCAAAGTTAAATGCTGTAGAACTGCAGGACCACTGGGAGCTGACGGATGAATAGTGTTGGTTAGATAATAAAGGAGCTCAGCACCAGGTGTCAGATTAGCACCGATCACCGTGAGGCATCCCAAAGTGTACTGTTGATCACAGCTCTTTTCCATATTTCTCATTCCACTTTTTTGTGACATGGGAGATTTTGAAATTATGACTTCAACTTCCTCCCTTCAATCTATGTTGGGAGAACTGTACATTAGGAACAGCGATGAATTTCAGGAATCTGCGCTCTTGCTTTGACCCTCACCGGCTCTGTGCCACTCTTCAAAGCAGTTCCTGTTGAGAGCGACGCACAGCGGCACGTCGCAGGCCTTGCACAGCCAGGGAGTGTCGTTACGCACTCCTTTCCTCGAGCAGTTCTGGCATCTCCTACGACCTTTGGTGGCCCTGACGCACTTCTCGACGTCCCCGGCACAGGGCACAGGAACGTGCGCGCAGTGTCTTTCCAACGGGGCACCTGTTTTCTCCACCCCACACAGCTGGCACACCAACTCCACCATGAAGTCATTGTGCGTCAGCTGTGGCGTTCCCTGCACGCTGGCGAGCTCCAAATGCATGAGGTAGGAGTTTGTCGTGGCGATGTCCAGCAGATGAAAGAACATGGTGCGGTACCAGCGTGAGGTCGTCCTGCGGGTGGAGTAGTACTGAATGAGCTGATCCGAGCGATCGACACCTCCCATGTACTTGTTGTACGCGATGATGGGAGCAGGGCACTGGATGTTGGTCAGTGCCCAGTTCCCCTCGCTCCTCTTCACCCTCCTCTTCACCGTGTCTCCGGCGTAGGCAGGATGGATGGTGGAGCACACAGACACCACACGTGTGTCCATCCACTTCACGTAGACGACGGGCCCTCTCCTGAGCCACCGAATGGTGCCTCTGGGGGAGCGTTTCTCCAGGGCGTCATGTCCGAGAGGACACCACTTACTGTTCTCCCTGTACGTGCCACAGGCTCCAAACTTCATGGCCGACAGGTCCTCAAACAGCTTACTGCTGGTGTAGAAGTTGTCCATGTAAATGTGGAACCCAGACCCGAGGTAAGCCGGCTTTATCAGGTTCATGACGGAATCGTAGGGCAGGCCATGAACACTGGCGTTGTGCGACCTCCCGACGTACACGTTGAAGTCCACGGTGTAGCCGTTGCTGGAATCGGCCAGCACAAACAGCTTTATGCCCCATTTGGTGGGCTTCCTCTTCATGTACTGGGTCATGCCGGTCTTTGCTGTGGTGGCCACCATCCTCTCGCCAACAGCCAGCTCCTTCCTCGGGTGGTAGTGCGCCTTAAGGGCATTACGCACCTCGTCCAGCAGCGGCTGAACACGCGACAGCTTGTTGAAGCCCGGCGTCCCCTTTTTCTCGTCGTTCTTGCCGTCCTCCTCCGGGTCGCTGATGTGCAGATTCCAGAACAGATGCTCGAATCGGGTCCTCTTCATCACCGAGGGAGGAAACGGCATGGACACAATGTGGTTCTGCTTCCAGTAATCCTTCAGACTCGGCAGCGACACGATTGACATGTAAACGAGAAGGCCGACAAACCTCGAAAGCTCTGCGACCGCGACGTCTTCGCAGGTGTACTTCAACCCAGCTGTGTGTTTCCTGGCGTACTTGTAGGTGTTGGTGCACAGTTTCTTCATCGAAGCCGGCGAAAAGTAGAGCTTGAAGAGGTCGAGGGGGCTGTGCGGAACCGTCGTGTCCAGCTGCACGCCTGGCGTCCTGAGGGGTCGGAACCTCAGCGGCTCTGGCGCCGTGTCAGGGTCACGTGCGTTCTTCCAGGCCACTGCGCCGTCCAGATGTGGAGACGTGTCCCTTTCGCTGCCCGAATGCTCATCGTTGCTGCGTTACACACACAAGAAAAAAACATTTGCAGATTTGTATCGAACATGCATACTTATTCTTCTAGAGCAATCGAAGGAACACGTTTACCCAACAACAAAACTGGGGTCACGAGAGTCGTCATCATCGGAGGACTCGACATCAGACACGCCCTCGTGTCTGCGCGTGCGCTCGGGCGCATCCTCCTCGTCCGACTGGAACAGCAGCTCAGTGACAGGATGGATGACGAATCTGCGTTTGCAGCGCATTATTCAGCCCGAATAACGTGATCCAAAAAGCTCAAGCTCAAAATCAAAAGCCCTCGAAAATCTCCGCTCGAAACCCAGTTTAGGATTAGCAGATTCGAGTGTTTACCAAAAAACAAAAAAAGACATATTAAAAAAGACAAATATTCCACTAAGCATGAGTATGACGAAATTGAAAACATTATTGTTTTATCTACGTTATTAAATTCACTATATATTCGTTTTTATGTGTAGTTAAAGTTCGAGCTGACGATTGAACTCAACACTTTCAACACACATGGCAGGAAAGCGTGTTAACTTTAAGAGCATCCGGTTGTGTAGGGGGCGCTCGCGAGATAGTCCTCAGTGAATGGGAGTAAACAGAGCTAAACGGCTAAAACAATTATGTACGCCTTCTTCTAGACAAAATAGTTCACATTTTATTTTAGTTTCTGCAAATATAGTGTCCATTATGCATCAGGATGGAAATGAAAAATACCAAAGTGCTTTCGTTTTTCTTAGAGAGAAGGCGATTTTGCCCATAAACCGCTAGCATAACACGCTTAGCAGAATGCTAACGGTTTGTGGGCAAAATCGCCTCCATTCACTCCCATTCACTGCGCACTCTCTCACGAGCGCCCTCTAGGTGAAGTGTAGCCAGTTTCGGTACCATGGCATTACTAGGCAGTGAACATGGTCTCTGTACACGGCGTGACACACAGCAGAAAAGCTCCGTTGATTAGATCTGTTGTTTTAATTGTTACGCCAACGCTCTTTGCGACGTGTGTAGAAAGTGTTGATTTCAATCGTCACCCAGAGCTTTGTTTTGTTTTTTTAACATGTTGAATAAATGATATCACTTCATTTACGGCTGGATTATATTATTTAATTATCACCGTGCACCTAGATCCGCATAAGTTAAACAAACAAAAAAAGCTTTATATGTTATTTATTTGTTTATTTCCTTGTTTATCTGCTCTGTGCTCCCCCTCCCACTCTCTCTGAAATGGACTGCTCCGCTCTGAGCTGTCACGCGCACTGCACAATCACTTCCGTGTTTATGACACTGTGGGCGCGTGGGGAGGAACCGGCTCTCTGTGTGTGTGTGTGTGTGTTGTGTTGGTTAAACTGTGGCGATGTTTCTGCGAGTTTTGTGTCTTTTCTGTGTTTTTAGCTTCGTGTCACTGCAATATGTCCCTCCGGTGAGTAACGTTTTAATAATGAAAATGTGTATGTGAATATTTTGTTTACAGCTATATATATATATATATATGTGTGTGTGTGTGTGTGTGTGTGTGTGTGTGTGTGTGTGTGTGTGTGTGTGTGTGTGT
>JAQQZR010000013.1:1022015-1035959 GCA_030068235.1 Notoglanidium macrostoma | reverse complement strand
CCCTCTCGCCCTCACTCTCTCTCTCTCTCCCGCTCTCTCCCTCACTCTCTCCCCCCTCTCTCTCCCTCTCACTCTCTCCCCTCTCCATCTCCCTCTCTCCCCCCTCTCTCTCCCCCCTCTCCCCCCCTCTCTCACTCTGTCTGAATTTCCAGATATCAAGTAGAAAGTTTCCACATGTGCCCTGGCCTTAACCTTGCTTATCGTATCAGTAGAGAATCAGTTATACCAAAGCGGTTGTGTTAGCACGTTACTGATATGTGGAAGAATTGAGAAACTACAGAAAATGTCCACACAACTGCAGACACGTGTTAGGTGTCAAAACAAGATCTTCTAGAATAATCCCTCCACTTCTACACACAAAGTCTTTTCTTTGGCTCGTCCAGAAAATCAAAGTAACTGAAAGCGAGATTAGCCCAGCCTGAGGGGAATCTTAGAGGAAGCAGAACCCTCTCGCTGTGGTCATATCGGAGTCACTCCTGCACTCTTCTTCATCCCTCTTTTCATCTTTTCACTTTTGATGTCCACGTCATGTCAGTTTGATGCATGGTAGCTGCTTCCTACTGAAGAAGAAGAAGTGGAAGCTCTTTGAAGCTAGCTCCAGAAGAACCAAGACAGACTGATTCCAGGTCAAAACAGATGACCTGTTTCCCTTAAGGTTCTCCTTAAGGAATTCCATATCACCAGGAAAACATTGGGAATTGTGGGAAGACCTAGCCACCAGACTGCAACCATCTGAAATGGAAATGTTGCTTTTTAGACCATCATTTGGTTAATGTGAGAAATGTATGTGGTTTAATTTTATGTTGGAGTCCACATTTTTAAAGTTGAGAATTAACGCTTAGTTTTAAATGTGTCTTTTAAAGAATTCACATCTCAGCGCTGCATGCGTTTGGAAGTTCTCATGGTAGGCAAGATATCTGGCCATTAGCATGCGCATGAGATAAAAAAAAACCCAGCTTGGTCTGCCAAAGTGCACGTCAAACAAGGCTCAAGCTGGTAGATGATCTTTGTCAGCTGGTACATTTTCTTCCGGTTTGTTTGAAACTTCTATTTGCCTCACTAGCAGTGTTTCCATTAACCTGTTAATGCTCAATCTGAAATTGTGAACCAAATCTGGTGTCCACTTGATTGTTTTCTTTTTTCTTTTTTTTTTTTTTTTACCGTCAGCTCATTTTCAGAGCGTTTCTCTCAAGCGCTTAATGTTGCAAAAAACATTTTCTAGCGCTTACGAATTCCTTCATTGTGAAGTTTCTATAGACTTTACAAGATTAGCTAAAACGATGGAAAGAACTCGGGTCGTGGCGTCGGCAGTCGCTCTCCGCATGTGAATTGATGCACCTTCGAAAAGAAGAGTCTGGCTGCATGAGATAAACCATAAAGAGTGTTGATATCGTCAGTCATGCCCATTCTTGGTTTTGATTGGTCCATGAGAGAGAAGTGACGTCGATGTGGTCTGGCCGAAAGCGGAACTATTTTCAACCGAAAGTGGGAGAAAAACACAGGAGATTCAATAAAGCAATATTTCCCGAAGTTGAGATATCGCGAGAGGAAAAAACCCAGCTTTAATCACGTAACATCACTCAGTGGAAAAACTGTGCTTTTTTCGAAATATTTAAAATATTGCTTCTGTTTCTATTCTGTTTTGGACAAAACTGCAATGGAAACCCGGCCTGTAACTTTTGCCTTATGATGTAGTATTAGTAGCAGTTCTTCAGAAAAGTGCTTTTTCCTTTCTTACCAGCTGGCGTAGATGCTCTACATGCTTGACCACACCAACCTGGCCACTGAAGTACCTCAATTTGGCCAAATTTGAGAACATCATATGTTATGCCATAAGAAAGGTACTTATCTCATAGTTAATGCTTGTAGATTACCAGAAGTGTTATTGTTTCAAGCACCAGACGGGTAGATATCACTTTAAGACATACGGTATATGATGATACTGAAGGGAAAACCCCAAATCAGTGCCTGCTAAGGTTTCGTTTTTGGTTAAAATGCTGCCCAGTGACTCAGTTGGTCCTTTTTAAGGCAGCTTGCATACCGAACAGAGGCCTCAGGCTCCACATCATACCTCATATTTTTTCAATTAGTCATGCATAAAGATAAGAGATTACAGACGAGAGATTGAGGGCAGTGATCTAGCGAGAGAAATGTTTAGTTTAGCTTCAATGACTAGACCATTTTTCTTTGAAACTCGCATTAAATAGAGGCCGCTTTTGGCTCCTGTTTCTCTCTATGCAGGTTATGATTCATGGAGGTGTCATCACATTTCCACTGTGGAATTGTCCAAACAGTCCAAACAGCCTGTTGCTAGACGCGCTGATTTCCCATGCCTCTCCGAACCCTTTCAGGAGTTTTTTTCCGGCTGATTCGATCTACAAATTGGCTCTTAGCTTTTGTTACAGATGACCAGACACCATTGTGATGGCTAACACTTTGCACGACTATTAAAACAAACAGCAAACAAAGGATCTTCCAGGTTTTGACGGCGTAATCCGCGAAACGTCCCCGCCTTGCTTACTAGCTTGCTTCATTCTTTTAAGCAGCATAGCAGATTTTTTTCCGCTTCAGTCATGAAGCCTTAACGAGTCCTAAGAGCAGAAATAAGAGCAGTCATGGAGTGCTAATGGTTCGTTGAATCATTTCAGGAAGGGATTTAAACTGTTTACTCTGCTGTTTTTACGACTGTTTACAGTTCAAGAGATAAGAATTTGCTTCTAATAGCTCTCTCTCTCTCAGGCTTTCAGCATTGCTGATGGTTGTACACTTTTCACCTGCTTTTTTATATGTAGTATATCATGGTTATTTAGCTAGTTTGCATACAGATAACTAGCCTAAGCAAGCAATTGGACAGCATTTTAAGACGATCAGCTCATGAAAGCAGAGATGGACTGATCATACATCCATCAGCGAGCCTGTTTTTGCTGGTAATGTAAGAACATGTGGCGAGCAAGTTAGCCTGTTATGTGCATTCATATGGACACAAATGAGGATCTAAATCCCTGGAACAGTGAACGACTCAGCCAGACATTTACCTTTTATAAGGAAAAGTCCAAGGTAAACATTCACACTATACATTAAAATGTTTGTTTTGTGAAAGTTAATAGTAGGGGTTTTCTACTCTACGGACCCCACTTGTTCACCAGGCAGGTATGAAAAAAACCACATAATCATCTTGTCGCAGAAGGCCAGGCTAGTGCCAAAGTATTATGAGGCACAACGAGCGAGGAATGAGGGGGAAAAGGGGGAGTAAATCTTCTCGGAGCATTCCTACGCCTGACACCATGATGAAGTACTGTGGCTACGTGAGCAACTTGGCAAAGCCCATCATGTGGCAGATGTGTGCCAAACTCTTTGCTCTGTTCATTAATCACGTACACAGCTTACTTACATGCAAGCCACGCTGCTTCAAATCAAGTCCTGCGGTCAGACAGCCACGAGAGAGTGCTGAGAAGAGGACGAAAAGACTGCCTTTTCGTTAGCTTGTTAGCACATGCTTGGCCTGACTGCTGACTTGTTAACAAGTCCTAATACTGGGAAAATGGAGGAAATGGAATTATAAGAACGATATAATGAGTTCTATCATAAGATAATGGATTTGGAATGCTAATAATGTCTCGTACGCCAGCAGGCAGCTATATTCATAAATCTCGAGGGCTTAACGATTGTTGCCTGGAACGAAGGTACAGCATCATAATTCATCCGGTTTAGCGGAGATGTTCATAACCAGCCAGCAAATTGCTGGTGTTTCTTCAAAAGATGAGATACAAATACAGGAACAGGAATAGATTTTTAGTTAATCTAATACCAAAATGCATGATTTGGTTCATCTGTGAGGTCATTGGAAACGGCACGCCAAAGCAATGCTCCATGTTTCCCAGAGAACCGAGAAGTACATTGAAACAAGATCATAAAGGTACATCAGGTTCTAATGCAAATGAGATTTGAGTTTTGAAGCAAAACTGTTTTTATAAATTGATCATACTGTAATTGTAGAGAACCATAATTTGATATCCTCTTCCTCTTATTCCAGAACTCATGAGCATGATAATGACCTAATTCCTGAAATATACCGTTTTAAGGGCTTCTGAATCCAATACAGGATCACTTTACCATTAGAGTTTAAATTCCTTTTAGCTTGGCTCATGTTTTAACCACGTTTGAAGGACGCAGTTGGCAGAACGGATGGGTTGAAGATCTCACAGGCCTTGTTTCTCTGATATGTAGACTCCAATGATGATTAGAAAAAAGCAGTGGGTGAAAATGAGATGAGAAAGGTACCTCAGGTTCGAATACTAATTCAACTTGAGTCTGGTTCTTGGTCGGAATGGTTTTCAGTGAAAGTGCATTTGGAGAAATTTGGACAAAACCTAAGAAAAAAGATCCATACTTTGATGGACTTGTGGTCAGATATTCATCCTATAAACCAGCTGTATCCTCATGAATTCAAAGGCGGTCAGGAAAACAAGACGGAATCACTTTGATGAACTGAGAAGGAGTCAGTGTAAGGCTAATCAGAAGGTTGTGAGTTCAAGTCCTTGTTCTACCAAGCTGCCATGGCTGGGTTCTTGAGCAATATTCTTAATTTGCTCAGTGGTATCCTGTTTCAATTGGAAGCCATTTTGAATAAAAGTGTCAGTCAAATATAAGATCAATCATCTTTAGTTTGGCTCATGATTTCAGAAACATCTGAAGGACAAACATGCAGAGCAGATGGGTTGAGGAGACCGCAGGCATATGGCCTCGTCTCTGTTTACCTCAAACTCTGAGGATTACCTAGGAGAAGCGTCTAACCTTTCTTATCTTGAACCTCGACCGTGCTGTGATCTGGAGAGTCCCAACACCAAACCAGGTGGGCAAGGTCAGAAAAAGATGAGCTAGAAACGGGACACATGCCATCTGCACAAAGATGATAAGCAGCATAAAAACACCACTCAAGCAATTTCAACAGAGGGTTTTTTTTTTGCCATATGTGAGCATGTGTTCAGCCACCTGATAATCGCTTGGATGTTTTTCACTCTACTCTGGTTTTTTGTGTCAGAGTTAATTTACTGCACATCTGTGGAGGAACTGATGAACTGCACGGGGGAACTGAGCCATAAAACGCCTCCTGTGTTGCAGGCAGAATTAGATCTCAACCCAGTTCACTTTCTGACTGAACCAGAAGAGAGACAGGAACAGCGAGCGCATGCCTGACTAAGTGTGTGTGTGTGTGTGCGTACGTGCAAATGTGTGTTAGGACACGTTGGTAGAAAATGTAAGGTCTAGAAGTGCTTGAGGGCACAGACGTGAATGCAGCTCATTGACCAGACAGGAAAGCTCGGAAAGCTTTGTGTGTGTTTTAGGGATACTGAAGTGGCCATTCGGCTTGGTATTCAGGGGGTCTTAAAGCACCAGGCAGGAACTGCTACAGTTGATGGAACCAGGAAATAGTTTGATTACTTTAGAGTCGAGAGGTTAAAACAAAGAAAATGACAGTGTAGCAATGCGAAGTGTGTGTACACTGTTTTTGCATTTCCTGATTTTCTGTACAAGTGGCTTTAGATAATGAACCGCTCATCGACCTTGACCTCATGTGGAACGCATCTCGTCACCTAGTAAATCAGTCCCTGCACCGGATGAAGTGCTCTTTGTTTCAGCCACAAGATAATCAATTTCATTTAGCAAACTGAATATACTATGTGTTCTAAGGTGTTTTAAGGCTGCGACAAATGTTTGGTTGTATGTCTTTTGTTAGGAACAGGCTAGCCAGCTAACATAAGTAAGTCATGGGTTTATGATGTATTTACGTTCTCAAAACGGTACAGTCAGTGCGATATCTTTATAACTAACTTGTCTTTGCTGATTAATCTAAAATAAATGTTATGATGCACTCATTTAAAGTAGCGGAGTGATGTTCTATTTGCTGTTGATGATGTGAGCAGCCATGCTGATCTGAAGTCAGCTGAACTCGAGGCTCAGGACACACCTTCCCGACTTACTGTGTAGGAATTCCAAGTTGAGGGGGTGTGTGTTTCTTTGCTCTTACTTAGCTGTAGCTCCTAAACAACCTTAACGAACCCTTGAATAATTTTAGAGTATCACGTTCCAAGAGCTAAATGTATAACACCTTAGTGGTTGGACACTCAGAAAAAATAGGTTCTTCAAAGGTTCTTTGAGGATTCGATGAATAATTAAGGGATCAAAAAAGTTTTTTTTATGGTATTTTTTTTTTTTCACTGATTTTTGGCTTTTTCTTTTCCACAAGCCTGCGCTCTAGAGCATTCTGGGTAGTAAATCTGTGGAACTCATTTGACGAAACAAAGAAAAACAAAAACAAAAAAAAAACAACATTTGGGCCCAGGAGGTTCTGTCCTTAGTTACATGTCCTTAGATACAAGAAAGAAACTGGGTTAGGCAGAGAGAAATATGACGTGGTCCTGGAACACAGAATAAAACAGAAGTAAATTCTCAAGGCACAAATGCCAGGTTTCTTTCTGTGCTGCGGAGCAACGCTGGGAAATTTGCTCTAAAAGCATGAGTGGTATTTCGTTCAGATATCGGTGTTCTCCACCTCCACATAGTCCTGAGAATGGATAACCCACCACATCTAGGCCACCAGATATGGACCAATATGCATAGTTGTCATATTTCTAGTGCATTCCAAATGCAGGGAAACATTCCAAGCCTCTTAGCCGCAGAATATGCAGAGAAATGGTTCAAAGTCCAGAAGCACCCAATTGTCTTCCCAAGAATGGAGGGTTCAGATTTTTACTGCAATGTCTTAAATGATTTGTGTTGCCTTGACTGAAAAAAGACGGAGACATTTATTCCCCCGAGGCCTGCAATGTCACCCATGACATCTCTTACATATTGCGCAGTAGTTTATGAATTATTTGAAAGGATTTATTTGATTTATTTTAAATTTCGTGTCACAAAGAGACAACTGTAAAGCTGATTTGCACAGGATCTTATAGCAGGAGGGCTTGCACAAGGAAAGTCTTGCATTGAGATGAAACAAAAAGATTCCCTCCAAGGGTAGTTGGTCTGTCAGTGAGTCAGACAATTGGTCTTTCTTCATTCTGTGAAAGTGGTCAGAGTGACCTTAGGGGTTATTTACTTATACTGCATAATTACAGGTTATGTGACCAGCCAAGTCACCAATACTGAGGCAAAAATTCAAGACACAGATTTTCAAAGACCTACCAGCAGAATGAAGAATCACCTCAGTTTGAGGATAAGAAGTCTGGTGGAAGTCTGAGGGCGCTTTCACATGTGTCAGTCCATGAAGAAGAACCAAATTGATACTTTTGGCTTTTTGGGGCATGTAGGGCTGAAAATGTCCTCATAAAATATGAAAAGGGAACCTTAACAAGTTTGCACAGAAACCATAAAAATCTGCCTGGCACAGAGAACAACAATGTGTCGAGGTCATGTGCTAAATAAATTATTAGATAATTATAAAATGTATCACACCCAGTGTTTATGTTCTCTGCTTAGGTCAGAACATAGTATGGCATTTCTGCAGCATTACAGCTTTTGGCTCAGTTTAGAACATAATCTGCAAAAAAAAAAAAAAAAAAAAATGCAACCCAAACACATCTTAATTTGGAAGCAGACCAAGACCACCTTGCTCAGACATTCTCAGACCTTAGAGCGGTTGCTGTGTTCTTACCTGCCTGAATTATCACACCAAATCAGAGAACACACCGGGGCTCTATTCAAACAGAATAAACACTATGTATGTGAAAGCTGCCTAAATTATAGAGCAAGATGTGTTAGAAAGAACCTGCCAAGAACTTTATTGTTCAAGTTGTGGAGGTGAATCCTAGTATTTATCCTGTTCATCTGGAGCACAGAAACCTTCAGTACTTTCCTTCACTTGGTTGAGATGGTGCTATGACCAGAACGTGTGCAAGATACCAGATCAGTAATTTCACCCTGAGGCTATGACATCAGCCAAGCACTTGCCAAAGTCTCAAGCAGAGAGTGAGCAGCACATCAGCATAGCCAAAGGAAAGCAAAAATCACATTTCCTCGTCTTGATACTGTACTCCATTCAAAGAGAAGCCTCACATGACTCACAATGCTTCTATTTGGACAGTACACTGTCTGTTTTCACTTAATCTCATGTTTTCATGGAAAACAACTGATCCATTGTTGATGGTGCCATGCCATTTTGAAGATACATCAAACAAGCCCATTGTTTCTGAGACCTTGAGGGTACCAGGCTGGTCAGAAAAGCAAAAAAAATACACGAACATGAGCAAAACATCAGATCATGCATCATAACAAGACAGTCTGTGTAACCTCATGGCACAAACAACTGATCAAAAAAACAAGAATAACAAAAAACCAAGATAATTGCCTAGTAACAAGATCTAGATCTGGGGACCTGAGCAGTGAGAAGGAGACTTAGAAACTTTTACTTTAAACCTTATGAGTGTGGTGGTATTCTGGTGTTCTGGTAATAACCAGGACCAGAGCCTGGTATTCTAGTAGTAACTAGAACAAGAGCTTGGTATTCCGCTAGGAACTAGTACCAGAACCTGGTATTCTGGTAATGATTAAGACCTGGTATTTTGGTAGGAACTAGGACCGGAGCTTGGTATCTGGTAGCAATTTGGACTGTAGCCTGGCATTCTGGTAGTAACTAGGACCAGAGCTTGGTATTCTGGTAGTAACTAGGACCAGAGATTGGTATTCTGGTAGTAACTAGGACCAGAGATTGGTATTCTGGTAGTAACTAGGACCGGAGCTTGGTATTCTGGTAGTAACTAGGACCGGAGCTTGGTATTCTGGTAGTAAATAGGACCAGAGCTTGTGTTCTGGTAATAACTAGGGTTCTACCAAATTTATGAACCCTTGTACAGTTGTTACAGTGTTATGCATCACTGTTATGTTATGTATCTCTGAATGTCGTCTGTCAGTGTGAACCTAGTGTTACCATGTACCATAATGTGTAACACACAGACAATAGGTCAATTGTAAGCAAGCACCAGACACACGGTAAGATAAAGGACTCATTAACCAGAGAAAGAAACGTCTGTGGCAGGAAAGAGTGAGAAAGCCCTGTGCTAACTCATAGACGGTCTATGTGGTTGACTCATCACCCTGCAGTACCATCTCTCTCTTTCTTTTTGTGATTTCACTCTTTCATTCTCTTTGTCTATCTTTATCTTACTTTTACTCTCAGTCTCACACACACACACACACACACACAATAGCCCTCTATACCTACGCATGACCCGTGTCATACCGGTAGTGCCATTCCAGCCACGACCACACACATGTACTTGCACACGTGTCCTGAATAGCGGCAGGTCATGTCATATGTACGCTTCATTGCCCCATCACTCCGTCTCTCTTTTTATTAAGCCAGCATGACAGCTCAGCGGAGTTCAGAGCTGGGTCAAAGTTCATCCAGCAGAGTTTGAGAGTCCCAAGGACAGCACTCCTGTCAGGATGACACTTAGTCTGTGACCTTAGGGTCAGGGAGTAAAGGTCATGGTGACACCTCTTTTTTTCAGGAGGTCGTACGTGTTGAATAGGCGCCCTGAGGAGGAAACAGTCTGAACACTAACAACAAGGAGGTGTGTGACCAAAGGAATTTAGCCCGGAGCATTGCAGTCCTGCTGCTGACGTACCACTTAATTCATTTTTTTGTGGTTTAGCCCTGCTGATTGAACTCATCAGGTGTTTTATAAGCTTAATCAGCTGAAACCCTTATTAAAAATTCAATTAGCTGTCTCGGTGTTCTTGCCATTCTTGCGTGTTTTGTGGTGATAATTTGAGTTCTTGTCATACTATACATTCATCTATTATTGTTACTGTGCATTACAATTATAATGGAACGCCATCTTTCAAAATGACCTAAGCTTCTAAGAAATCAATTTTAAAGCTATTGAATTAATCAATAAATAAATAAGTATAGAAATCTTTTGTGGGTTCTGTGCTGGTTGGCCATTTCATTTCTTCATCTGAATACAAACTCATTCAACACGTAGTTCAAAGTTCTATATATAACTCCAGAAGAGCGTGTCTCAAACAGAAGGCTTCCACATGAATTATTAAACAACCCTTTTTCCTAAAAGTGTACCAAGTACCAAGAGAAAACATTTAAATGGCTGACAGTTTCTGGGTAGGACAGTTAATGCGTACACTCTCACAGCTACTTAGCTTCCAAAAAATGGGTTCCACATAGAACCTGTAAGGATTCCTGGTTCCATGGGATGTTGTGTGCTTGTTCAAGAAACTGATTCTGATTTCAAATTCGTGTGGGGCGTCTATACGGTTATCAAACTCCTTTTGAAAATAAATTTGGTGTTTTTGTACTTTAGGGACTTCATCATATTTAATCCAAAGCCCTCATTGCTCGGACCCATCCATCCATTCATCCAACCATTTTCTATGCTGCTTATCCATTGCGGGTTGTGGGGAAGCTGGAGCCAATCCCAGATGATTTCAGGTGAGGGGCGGGGTCACACCCTGGGCAGGTCGCCAATCTGGGCAGAACAATCATTCACACTCACATTCAGATCTACGGGCAATTTAGAGTAACCAGTTGACCAAATCTGTCATCATGTCTTTGGACTGTGGGAGGAAACCGGCGCACACGGAGGAAACCATTTTCGGATCCCTACATACGATACTGGGATAAAGCCATAAACTGTTACAATAGGTCAGTCAAAACATTTCATACTGACATATCTAATCTTGAGAATAGCGTGGTGTGATGATATTGTTTTTTGCGTCACTGGTCGATTGTGATTTTATTCTGGTAACCGGTCAGTAGTGAAAGTGGCTTATTTCACTATCATGTTTGGTTTTGTTATCTGGAACATATTCCTAATCCTGTATGATTACGGAGTTACTCATTTCCAGGTGGCTTTGTTGTGTGATGCTGCTATGTCAACAGAGCTTCTTCGTTCTTTCTCTGTCTCTCTCTCGTCATGTTATGGCTGGTTTAACATCTTACCAAAGCCATCTGGGACGAATACAAGCTCCGAAGCTCAAAGTTCAACAGAAGATACACAGAAACCCCTCAGACTTTCCTGAAGTAGTGGCAGCGATGTACACTACATACACCGCTCTAATTCACTCCACCCACTGGTCATTATACAGGATCTTCAACAATAGAGAAGTGTAATTAAAGGTAAAGCCGTGGTTGAGGCATAAGATACAAATAGAGAGAGATTGCAAAAGAGAGCATTCTTACAGTGTGATAGCTCCAGGGAACGATCACAGAGGCATCTTTCAAGGAAATGAAACACTGGAGTGGGTAAACAAAACAGCTGAGCTCGGGATTACAATGTCTTATAAGCAGAACAATAACAGAGCGGGAATTATATGGCTGCGTTATTATTTAAATCCTGGATGATTTTGTTGTTTAATGATGGAAAGGCTGTATGTGGCTCCTGCAGAAGCTTCGAATATTAAATCGCCTTAGTGTCAATCTGCAAGTCATAATCCTGAGTTATGTAAGAGATAACGCCCAACATGTGTCACATAAAACAGTAAAATTCGGTTTTCTAGTGAACAGGCCATGCTTCATTCACTGAGACTGACAGGTACACAGGCCACACCTCCATCACTGAGACGGCCAAGCACACAGGCCACGCCTCCTTCACTGAGACGGCCAAGCACTCAGGCCACGCCTCCTTCACTGAGACTGACAGGTACACAGGCCACACCTTCACTGAGACGGCCAAGCACACAGGCCACGCCTCCTTCACTGAGACTGACAGGTACACAGGCCACACCTCCTTCACTGAGACTGACAGGTACACAGGCCACACCTCCTTCACTGAGACGGCCAGGCACTCAGGCCACGCCTCCTTCACTGAGACGGCCACGCCTCCTTCACTGAGACTGACAGGTACATAGGCCACAGACCTTTTTTAATGGGACTGAGACACACAGGCCACGCCCCCTTCACTAACAGCTACACAGGCCACGCCTCCTTCACTGAGACGGACAGGCACACAGGCCACGCCTCCTTGACTGAGACTGACAGGCACACAGGCCACGCCTCCTTCACTGAGACGGACAGGCACACAGGCTACAGTAATGTATTATCAGCCACAGAAATAGAAAGAGATGGAAATTTCCAGAGTTCCAGCTCAATAAAGGGATCCGATGATTTACACAGCAGTTCATTCCAGTCCAGATGTGAAGTCAGACGTCTGCTCTGCGCTCGCTCTCCAAACATTTGTACACACACGCCTCGGGGAGCTGCTTCCATCCTAAAACATGCACAGCTGCTTGTCTTCGCTTGGAAACACCGGTCCTGAGACAGTGTGTGCAGAAAAGTCCTGACAGAACAATAAAACTCTCACTCTGTACTCCTGGCTGACCTTTGACCTATGACATCACTCTGAGTGAAGGGTTATAGGAGTCATGCTGGTCTGTTTGAGCACATCTGAAACCTGATGAATCATGTGTCTGTACTATAATAATAACAGTGATAAATATAATACATGTATTAATAATAAACATCGCTTCCAACTGACCTCTGAACTATGACATCACTCTAAGCTGTCTTCTCTTACAGTTTGCTATGGATTTTGTGAGTAAATCCCTGATCTGCGAGGAACGCAGTGTGTGTGTGTGTGTGTGTGTGTGTGTGTGTGTGTGTGTGTGTGTGTGTGTGTGTGTGTCAGAGGTTGGTAATGAAAGAATTAATGAAAAACAGAAAAGCAAACAAGTGGTGAAGAAGTCATTGGGTTCAGAAAAACATTCCTGTCACTCCTCCAACACACACACACACACACACGCACGCACGCACGCACACGGCCTTCAGAGTGGACAAGGACACCAGCGATGACTCCCTCCCACATACCCTATTTCTGTTGACACACATAATAACACTGGAAACACTTTCATACACACCGTCTGCTATTAGCAATGCGCTAAAGTTGAGGAAACTTACAGGGAGGCAAGATGTTGATTTATTACCAAACACCTTAAAACCACAAGTACAAATAAACCAAGTGTGAAAATATTTTTAAAAAGTTAATTGGATTGTCGGAACTCTGGAATTTTTCCAATCCACCGTGCAGATTAAATACGGCTAATAAACGTGGCTCATGCTACCTTCCATGCTAGCTCATATCCTATCCTGATAATAAAGGTCAGACAAACAAAAGCTCAGATTTACTATAAAAATATGAAACATCTTAATCGGGCTGATCAACATCCAACAAAAATACTAGCTAATAAGTTAGCTGGAAATATTCTTCAAACCAACCTAGAAAATAACGCTAGTAAGCTAGCATTAGAGAATATCATCAAACAAAGCTAGCCTTAAACTTTCAGAGAATATTCCTAAGCAGAGCTAGCTAGTGCGCTTCAGAGATTATTCCCAAAAACAGATAGTGAGCGATTCTTAGAGAATATTCCCGAGCAAAGCTAGTTAGCCATGTTTAGAGAGTTCTCAGTAAAGCCGAGCTAGCTTGCTAATATCACCGAACTCATTTCTGAAGAAAGTAATGATGACAAATTTATAGTAAACACTGCAAGCAAACTTCCATTATCATCACATTTATGAATGACTACAAATTTGATAAAAGTGTGTGTGTGTGTGTGTGTGTGTGTGTGTGTGTGTGTGTGTGTGTGTGTGTGTTCAGATTGAGGCCGTCTCTACTGTCAACAGTGCAAGAACACTAAACAGGAAGGAATGTTTGAAATCTACAGCAAGATAAAACACACACGCACACACACGCACACACACGCACACGCACACACACGCACACACGCACACACGCACGCACACGCACACACACACACACACAGAGCAATCCTGGCTAGATTGCTATAGCTTTAAAGGAGTGAAGAACGTGTGTTAGAGATAAATCACAGTCCAATCTCATTTCTAAACACAGTATCACTCAAACACACAGTATGTCTGACACACACACACACACACACACACACACACACACACACACACACACACACACACAC
>JAQQZR010000013.1:1002824-1017617 GCA_030068235.1 Notoglanidium macrostoma | reverse complement strand
TCTCTGTCTCTCTCTCTCTCCCGCTCCCCCCCTCTCTCTCTTTCCCTCCCTCTATCGCTCTCCCCTGCTCCCCCCCTCTCTCTCTATCTCTCTTTCCCTCTCTCAGTCTCTCTCTCTCTCTCTCTCTCTCTCTACCTCCTGTTCTATCTCTCCCTTCCTCCATGTTCATCCGCTTGTTTTCCGTATGCCAAGGCCAGCTGGAGTGTGTTTATATAGAGTTGATGCTTTTGTGTAGGCATCAAGGCCATCATCGTTATAAGAGCGTGTAGACAAGGCTGAAGGACACGGCGTGTCTGAGCACACACCGTAAACACACTCACGCTGTCAGTACACTCAGTCTGTTTGGCAGCTTTCGGGGGCCAATCCAGGGCTCCAGTCAACAGCTTTTACAAATGGAACAGAATGACAACAAAAATATGAAACTATGTGACCAGAACGTGGCCAACGCTGGAGAAAATGCTACATAATGGTA
Organism: Notoglanidium macrostoma; assembly: GCA_030068235.1. Classification (NCBI taxonomy): domain Eukaryota; kingdom Metazoa; phylum Chordata; class Actinopteri; order Siluriformes; family Auchenoglanididae; genus Notoglanidium; species Notoglanidium macrostoma. The sequence continues at coordinate 1,017,145 of JAQQZR010000013.1, read as the reverse complement.
GTGAGATTATTGGGCTTCTTGAGATAACAGGAGGATATGGAGGAATTTCTAATTACCATATACATGCATATTCATAAATATTTGCTGGTGTGTGTATATTTATGTGTTAACACTTTTCATTTCACACACACACACACACACACACACACACACACACACACACACACACACACACACACACACTCTGCAGTGATGATGCAGCATTTTTTTTCCTTCCATCTTCCAGATCCATCCATCTGCATCCAACAACCCATCATGTGTGATGTTTAATGACTCTCTCTCGCTCTCTCTCTCTCACACACACTCACACACACACACACACACACACACACACACACACACACACACACACACACACACACACAGTGTTAACAATACATAAACTCTCACAAACTGCTCACCATCAGTCACTATAAAGGCCACACATGGGCGTGTCCTAAACCACAAACTTCAGTCACTATATAGGCCATGTATGGGTGTGTCCCAAACCACACATTATTCACTATATAGGCCACATATGGGCGTGTCCCAAACCACAAACCTCAGTCAATATGTAGGCCATGTATGGGCGTGTCCCAAACCACACCCTATTCACTATATATGGGCGTGTCCCAAACCACATGCTATTCACTGTATAGGCCACATACAGTCATGTCCCAAACCACAAACCTCAGTCAATATATAGACCACGTATGGGCGTGTCCCAAACCACACCCAATTCACTATGTATGTCACCTATGGGTGTGTCTCAAACCACAATCCTCACCCACTGTGTAGGCCACATACAGGCATGTGCCAAACAACACCCTATTCACTATAAAGGCCATATATGAGCACGTCCCAAACCACAAACCTCATTCATTATATGGGTCACTGAAAACATCACCACTAGTGCACTGTGGGCATGCTCCGAACTACACACACGTTTCACTCTATACACGGCATAACATCATTAGGACACTGTGGACTTGTTCTAATCCACTTGGCCTGTACATTTTATAGGTCACATAAACATCATTAGTGCACTGTGGGCATGTCCAAAACCACATTCACTATATAAGGCAAAAATAAAGATCCTCGTTAATGCTCTGTGGGTGTGTCCCAAATCACACACCTATTAAATATGCAAGTAAATAAATACTCTCTTCAGTCCACTCTGCGTGTCCTAAATCATACACACTATTCACTATGTAGGCCACATAAACATTGTCATTAGGACACTGTGGGCATGTCCTAAATCACACACCCTACACATTTTATAGTCTACATAACCTAGTAATGCTCCACACACACACACACACACACACACACACACACACACACATGTTGAGAGAGACTCACCCATGGTTTGGAGCCCGTGTGTTGTGTGCTGTGTGTGTGTGTTGAGGAGGCCCATGGCTCTGCGGGTGGATGAGCGAAGGTGCTGAGCAAGCGAGCGCTGCAGAAGCTTCCACCTCATGGGCCGTGCCATCCTGATCTTCTGGAACGTTCCACTGGGTTCTACAGCTCCTCGTCCTTACCGTTCACTCGTTCTTCCTCTCTCCTGGTCCTGCACTCTGTACTGCAGCGAGCATCAGCACACCGGCCTCTGTTTTACTGCAGCAGCATCATCAGCAGCAGTGTGTGTGTGTGTGTGTGTGTGTGTGTGTGTGTGAGTGAGAGAGAGAGAGAAAGCACTCTCAGGCCGAACAGCCCCTGCAGTGAAAGCTACATTAGAGTGATGATCTGATCTATCTCACTCTCCTTATCTCTCTTTATATCTCTCACTTGCTCTCTCTGTCCTCATGTCTCTCTCTATCTCTCTCTGTGTGTCTCGCTCTGTCTCGCTCTCTCTGTCCTCATGTCTCTCTCTATCTCTCTCTGTGTGTCTCGCTCTGTCTCACTCTCTCTGTCCTCATGTCTCTCTCTATCTCTCTCTGTGTGTCTCGCTCTGTCTCGCTCTCTCTGTCCTCATGTCTCTCTCTGCCTTTCTCTTTGTCTCTCTCTCTTTCACCCTTCTGAACTCTCTCTCTCCATGTCTCAGTCTTTACCATTCTCATTCACTTTATTTCTCACTATCTCTCACTCTCTCTCTCTGTGTCTCCATTTCTCTCACTCACTCCCTCTCTTGTCCTTTCTCACTATGTCTCTCTACATAATTCTCTTTATCTTTCTAGATTGCTTTCTCTCCCCCTCCATCTTACTAACTGTTCATCACCCTCTATATCTTTATCCCCCTCTTCTTTTTTACGTACAGCTAAACTGTCTCACTGAATCACAATTTAACATAAATCTCAAAGTTGTAACTTATTCATAGTCACAGACCTCGCCATGTTAAACACAGGAATATTCCTTTAAACGTGGAAAAATGGGTGGGAGAGAAAATCCGGACTGAAGAATCAGATCATGCTTTTTTTATTGCCATGATCAGATCAGCTGCAGTACGATGTAACGAATACTGATGTTATCTTCACGTTGTTGACTCGAAGTAGAATGAATCAGAGTTTTTTAATGGGAGCACCAGTATAGAACACAATGTGCCAATGCCTACCACACACACACACACACACACACACACACACATCTGAGAAGTGTGTCATTTCGCAGGAACATTCCATCCCTGTGTTGATTTTATCAATAAAGTTCATTCAGCTGCCAGTGAGAGAGGAAGTGCCGTGGTCCTCGAGGAAAAATCACCACACACTGACTCACAGCTGAGCGCCACAGACGCGTCTCTGTGTCTCTCTGTCTCATTTCCCACCCTGTTTGTCTTTTGATTACACACACATACACACACACAAAGATGTGACAACACAGGCTATAAAAAGAAGATTGACTATAAAAAGGAAACGTTTTTTAGCCTCTTTCACCCTGTCCTACCCTGAGCACAGTGTGGGTCTTATTTACTCTGAAACGGGAAGAAAACAAGTGATAAAGACGAGTACTTGGTGTCCAGGAAGTAGAACAGAGGGAAAAGGTATCAGTGAGGAGGAAATGGTGTGCATATGTGTGTGTGTGTGTGTGTGTGTATGAACACCTCTATACTATTTTGTTGTCTTAAGCCAACCCTCCATTAAAACCCCTAACCACACTCCAAAAGCATGTGTGACTAGCACAAATGATTAAGTCTTTAACTCGGGTATTATAATTGATGTAGGTAGATGGATGAGTGCCAGGATTGAGGCTGAGTGGATCCTCAGATGGTTCATTAAGCCACAAATTAAAGATGAAAGATAGTTTTCATTAGAGAGGAGAGAGTCACCAGAGACCAAACATATCCTCAACATTGTTCATGATTTTACAGAATGCCTGAATAAAAAAAATAAATAAAAAAAAAAGCACGACTTGGTTTTTACTTTCATGATAAACCACTTTGCAATTCCGATAGACAGAAAAAAGATAGACGATAGCTGAAAGGCGCAAATAAGGGCAGAGCAGATCAAATGAATCATAAGCCTCGGCTAAATCCAGACCTGCCATGTGTGGGGCCAATCTGAACCCGAGATAACAGCAGGAAGCCATGCGGGTGCGATTATTCCTGCATAGTTCCTCATTCAAAGGAAATACATTACATGGAAAGTTCACGGCCTTTCCTTCATATCTTTATTATTGGAGTGAAATAAACATTTCGAGAGTAGGTGACTAAAGCAGGGGTTCCCCAGGGGTCGATCTTGGTCAAGGAAACACATCTTTTCCAGAAGTGCTGACCAAATTTTCCACAGTTTAACACACATCCAGCGTGGACTACACATCACGTCTTAAAGGAAACTTCTGTGAAGAAGCGTTAGCTAGCATTTTAAATGTGTTTTGTGCCCTTATAAAGCTTCCTGAATGTACCAGGAAGTAGAAAAGATCATATGATATCAGACCAGCCAAACCAAAAAAGGAAAAATTTGTAGTTTCTCTGTGGAAAAAAAAAAAAAAAAAAAGACAAAACAACAAAAACAAAAAAAACATGGCTGACATTTTATGACAGGAGAGCAAACAGCATTTTAATCACTGTATAATTATAATTTCCATTAAGACATTTGTAAATAGTTACATTTGACATTTCCATTGGACTTTTTTCAGGTATTGGATAAAAGTTTTCAGACAAAAGAATATCTTATAGCATCCCTAACCAATATAGTTAGCTAATTTTAACTATAAACTTCAAGTGGGAAACATCATTCCAGATATCAATTGGCTCGTCTGCCATTTTTATGTAACTTGTAGCACCCCACTCTGATGTTAAAATGGTGCGAGACACCACTGATGGTAGGAGAATGTTCGGACGTGTGAAACTGATCGAGATTGATCTTCTTTCCAGTTCTCTGCAACACCAGGATTTATTCCTGGAAACCTGAGGCGATCCCAAGATATTCCTAAAAGCGCCTCAGAGTGATGAAATACTTCCCCTCTAGCTTCTCCACCTTTCCGTGCATAGATAGAGTGTCATGTAAACATGTTATACTCAAGTGTCCACTTCTAAAATAATGAGCTCTCCAGGTGAAAGTTCAGTCGAGCCACTGCTATCATGGATGGATGGTGACTACTGTGTATTTATTTTTTTCTTTCACGCAGTTGCACTTTAGGCTATTTAGAGAGCAGGCCAAGGCCATTGTTAGGCAGCCTCCACCCAATACCGGTATGCTTAGTATATTTTGCTATTCCTGGTGCCTTATACAGAGACTGTAACGGATCAGCAATAGACGGTCGTTGTACAGATGCCTCATATTTGTTGCTACTACATTTGAAATGTCAAATATTGCATGGCATAGTGCTCTAATGCATTAGGAGTATAAATCATTGGCATGGTTTTTACTAAGGAAATTGGATTTTACTAAGGTTCCCAGCAACTGGTATTCCCATCAACCCCAGCCGACATGTTTGGTACGTCATGGTGCTGACAGTCATTCAAGCATTCCTGTGACAGCAGACGTATGTTCACACTCCATCAAGCTTTAGAGATCCCCTGCACCAAAGAACCATGCTTCAAAATGAATTGCATCAGCTTGCAAATCTTTCCCCATTCAGCCCACTAGTATACACCTTTTTTTTTTTCAATGATTCTGATTAAAAGGTTCCCAACCTTTGCCCTGCTACTTTTCCATCCAATCAAGACCCCTTCCAACTGATCCTAATCAACCAAACCTTTCTACACTGGACCTGCATCTGAGAACATTGCTAGAGGAGTTAGCAATGGACCCTTTGTTCTTGCCTTGGTTCCACTCAGTGGTTGGAGGAGTGGGGGTAATGGGGGTAGGACTGCTCAGAAGGGGCTGACACATCAAAGGGCTTTGGGTTCAAAAAGAAAAGTATGGGGGGTCTATTCAGAGATTGTCGCAGGTACCAAAGTGTATTGCAGGTGAGCATATGAGTTCACCCTTTCAGACTGATGCCAGAACAACGCTGGTATCTGTCTTATGATTTTGAAGACCTTCTTGTGTTGGTTCAGGAACTCTCAACACGTTGTGATAATCTGGACAAGGTTTTGTCAATCACAAATTAGAAAAATGTTATCAAACATAAAGGACAGTTTGCATACCTGTCCCTGATTTATTATAACTGAATTCAGCTTGACTGGGTCATTGTTTAGGATTAGAATTGTGAGGAGAATCTGGTCCCAGATCACAGAAAAAAGATTCAAATATAAACAGCAGTAAGATCTGTAAGATCTGTAAGCACGGCTTTCATTTCCTTTCCTTCATTCTGTGGGCAGTCGCAGACACCACTCTACCTTTTCTGTTTTTCTTTTCTTTCCTGTCTCACCATCCAAGGAGTGCACAGTGGAATTTCCTGCCCTTAACAAGTGGGTACAGGAGGAACAGGAAGTGGGGGCAGAGTGGGAGTAGCTGGAACTCAAACACACCTAATGTTTAGGGGTTTTTTTTCACCACATTTTCACCACAGTCGTTCAGAAGAATGATAACCCAAAGGGATCCTCAAGGGTTCTTTGACTGGTTAACCACTATGGCCTTATAAAGGTGGAACTCTCTGGAGAAAGGTTCTACAAACAAATCTTAAGGGTTAGTACAGATGGACAGACCATTGCAGTGGTTCTTGAAAAGGGGATCACAGTCAGTTATAGTCATGGGGTCTCGGATTTTATCTGGTTACAGCAGTGGAAATCACACAATCTTCTGTTAAACAAAGAAAGCAATAAATAATGCATAACATGGCATTGCCATCTCTGATCTGATCTTGAGCTTGGGTTAATATCAAGATGTTCTCCTTTTGTCCATGTTGGTTTCCTCTGGGTTCTCCAGCTTCCTTCCACATCCCAAAAACATGTAGATGGATTGGTGACACTAAATTACCCCTAGGGTGTGAATGAGTGTGTGACTGTGTGTGCATGGTGCCAGTATTGTGATGCTCTATCCAGGGTGTATTCCTGCCTCGCATGCAGTGTTCCTGGGATAGCTCTGGATCCACTGCCATACTCATCAGGATAAAGTGCTCACTGAAGATGTTCTTATAGTCGAAGGCTTGACTGGCCAGTACCTCAAAAATGAGTTAACTTTTAAATAATGTACCAGTGTTGGACAGTTACATTTACATTTATGTCATTTGGCAGACGCTCACATCCAGAGCGACTTACATACATCTTATTTTATACAAGTGAGCAGTAAAGGTTAAGGGCCTTGCTCAAGGGCCCAGCAGTGGTGAGTTGCGGTGCTTGGATTTAAACTCACAACCTCCTGATCACTAGTCCAATGTCTTAACCACTGAGCTACCACAGACCCAGCTCAAGAGTAAAAAGACTATGGCTCTGATGAAGATCTGGGATGGTACTGTGCACATTTTAACAATGAGTCTGAAATTTTAATAGTGGTGTTCTAGTTATAAAATAATTCTGTAATAAATTTTAAAGAGATTCCTGACTGCAAAAACCCTTGATTCAGATTACTGGATCAAAGTCAGTTTTATTTGATGTACTTTACTGACCATGCTGATCTTTGAACATTACGGTAAACCATGACAATCTGGACCAGAACCAGTTACACTTATTATCATTGTATCTAGACTGTCATTCTAACCCTTAACCACAGAAAGGTAAATCCAAATAAACATTGTTCCTTGCCTTTAGCCAAAATTCCTCAAGCCAGGACCAAGAACAGTACGAACTTTCACTCTGTTTGCTGTTCTGTCCATGAACTCCACGGTACCTTAAAATAGCCGTGTATGCAAACATGTTAGTGTCACGCCTAAGTGCTAAGAGACAAGAACTTTCCTGTGGTTTATCACGCTTGACATTTCCATCCTTTCCAACACATTCATCTTTAATACATGATCAAATAACAATGCAAAAAATGTAGCATGAATGTGCTCCCTTTTTCACAGGATGGAACAGCCCAAAGAAGAAGCCCCTGTTTCTCAAACTGATAAAGGGAAGCTTTGGTGGGCCGTGAACAGGGGGGACATTGTGCTGTCGTCAACTCTGGATTGCATCATGTACACACACAAAGAGCCGCAGAACCACGGGGGTCATCGCGTCGCATAACTCGGCCTCGGACTGACCGAGTGAGCCCGGTGAGCTGCCGATTCGAACTTAGTGACTAACACTGTTTAATTTGGTAGAAGTGGAAATCAATTGGTGATGAGTAAACACAACAAGCATACACACACTTTTACATTTGACACACACCGCATCTGTGTAATCCTTGTAACTTCCTTTACAACTGTTTTTAGCTCCTTGACGACCGGTTATAGATAACATTGTGTCAGAAAACACATCACAAGTCTGTTTGGGACACAGAACATCTCCACAAAGCTGACTGAGGTGATTGTGGGAATATTTAAACATCTAGGTTGTCGCTAATTTGGTAGCTGTAAAGTGTAACTCAGTTAGCCTTTTAGCTTTGGTGCAAATCTAAAAAAAGTTCACAAACCAAAAATGTCTTGAATGGTCAACTATATTTTGAGTAAAGGATTTTTTGCTGAAATATTGTTATAATGATAACCCTGTTGCATATTTTCTTTCTTATTTTTGGATGGAAATATTTAAAACTACATCATGAACACTTAAGTATCGTACTTTATTTTTGTTGTGTTGTGTCACTTCTATGTTGTCAACATTATACAAATGTTCAGAGTTCCTGGCCTTTTGTTGCGTAATGTAGATGCTATTTTTTTTTTTTAATCAATCTGTTAACTTTTACATCACTTTCTTCATATTCATATAGAAGATATTCTCACTTTTTTTGTTCTCAGAGTTAAACAATGAATTAAAATGTCCAAACAGCGGGCGCTAGGTAGTGTTAGCTAACTACATAGCTAATTTAAATTCTTTGTAACTGTTCATATGCAAAGAAGGTGAATTTCCCACAAGCCCCAGCAGCATGACATCACGTTCACATTCTGTATATAAACAAACCGAGGCAGCAGTGACGTGAACTTCATGAAGTCATAAATAAACTTACAAACTGTGAGCACTTACCTGCTCGGTCTTTATCTGATAACGCAGCAGACGTCTGAAAAACAAATAAAATATCGAATAATAATATCAGTAATAATAATAAATGCAGTGTTTATTGCAGAACGTTTGCCAGCGTAGTATCTTTCCATCATGCAGAGTTTAATAGTGACACACACCAGCAGAGGCCGAGACGCCTCGGTGCAGCATGAGCGTCTGGAGCTGACCTGCAGGTTTATAAAGGTGAAAGGTCATCAGGCATAGCAGGGGCTCCGAGGCCAAAGGTCAAACTGAGTGAGAGCACTTAAATTCCATTCTGGTTTTCAGAGCCTCTCACTGAAGTTCATTTGTAACTGGAGCTACAAGGCTAATGTAGCCAACAACCAATGGAAGACTGCACCTTCCAGTTTAGCATCATGTAATCTGCATAGCAAAACCATCCACTTGTAAACATATAAATATGATAAATACACAGATCCGATTGGAACTTTAGCCTTTAGGCCACACCTACTACACTAAACATTTCATAACTTCTTATTTATTTTTGTCCACAGTTCTAAAAGTGATTATTGATGTGGGTGTGCAATGATGTCGATATGTAGTTTACACAGTGCTAAACTGGTAGCTATAAACTTCTATTACTTTTTAGCTACATTATTCTTGTAACTCCACTGCAAATATAAAGGAAAAAACTTCCAATTGTTGTATGGCATCCAATTACACCATTTTTAAAAAAATTTCTTTTATACCATGGCAATGTATAAAGAAGGACACAGTGTACATTTTATCCATTTATGGTTGTATTTAATGTTTGTGAAACAAGTTAATTATTCGGTAATAAATCCAGCACCATTGTTTTGGATGGAGATGTGATTTGTTGATAAGAAGGTGGAACCTGGAGGAGATCGAGTGGAAGAAACTGCTGACACCCGAGGGCCATGAGGCACCAACATTATTTGCCTCATCACTGTTCAAATATCAGTGACTTTCTTCAGGCAGATTATCAGACAGACTGGGACAGGAGATGGTTTGGATTTGAAGCCCATGCCTGGTTTGGTTTGTTTATTCTGAGATGCTTTCTTTAATTATTTTGTTAACTGAACAAACAAGTGTCAATCACTTAAGCTCGTTGGTATAGGAAAGTCCACTCTACACATTGTCATTATTCTACTCACACACACACACACACACACACACACACAGCTGAATGAGTAACTCAGAGCAATAGCTTGCTGTCTCCATGGCTTGACCTTGTGACCCCTAGCGCTGTGACAACCTGCATTTGGCGACTTGAACACCTGAAATATGTGACTCCCATAATTCCTAGTATGAAGTGACCAGATTCCAGTCACAACAGACTGGTTTTATGGCCGAACTGGATATTTGCTTCTTGTCTCTGGGTGGTCCAGTCCATGGCAAGTGTAACACACCTCATGGCATGTAGACGTCTCATGGCTTTGCATCTGAGCCGAGTCATTTTTGGATATACCATCCATTTTCTTTATGACTAATGGTGAGGGTGATGTACTTAGAAAGGTATTTGTTGAATGTTTGAAACTTGAACACCAATTTTTAATTGTACCAGTAGAGCTGAATTTTTAGGAAGGCTTGGGAAGAAACCTATAGACCTCAGGAGGGTTGGGATTGGAACTTCGAGACCTGTTTAGAGAACATAGGTGACTGTAGATCACGTGAACGATGGAGTGGGAGCTTGCAGACCTGAGGAAGGTTTGGAAAAGGAACTTATTAGAGCAGAAGATGTGCATAATAGCTTGTAGAACTGTAGAAGGCTGAAGTAGGACATTCTGGACTGCAGGAATTGAGTTTGTAGACCTTATAGATATATGTGATATGTAGATATGTGATAAACCACTAGATGGGAACAGCAGCTTGAAGACTTCATGATTGCTGGAGTAAGATTGTAGACCTGTAGACGAATGCAGAAATGTAGAACCATATTGTTCTATGGAAAACCGAAATAGTCTCAAAAAGGCTGGTGTAAAAGGTTACAGACATCAAAAAAAAAAGACTGGAATTGATGCTGTAACTGCTGGAATATGAGCTTGTACACATGAGAACATTTCCCCTGATCTCAAGAAGGTCAGGAAATGCACTTACAGATCATATGATAGGAAGAAGAGCTTGGAAACATCATGATGGCTAGGATAAGGAGCTTTTAGACCTCAAGACATCTGTAGGAACTTGGAGACCTCATAAAGGCAATAGAAGAATTCCGTACCTCAGAAATGGCTGGAGTGAGAGCCTAGATCCCAGGAATCATGGAATGGACCACAGGATGTCTGTAGAAGCTTGTAGTCACCATGATGGTGGGAAAAGGAGCTTGTAGACATAAAAAGAAGCTTCTAGATCTCAAGAAGGATAGACAAGGAGAGTGATAAGAACTGGACAGGTACAGAAGCTAGTACACAGCTAGAAGACCACAGGAGAGATGGAGTAAGAGCTTGTAGACCACATCAAGGTTGAAATATAAACTTATAGAATGCAAAATGGATACAAGAGCTGGTAAGCCTCATCAAGTCTGCATCAGGACTTGTGAACCTCAGAAATGGCTAGAATAAGAGCATTTAAACTTCAGAATAGTTACTTTAGGCCTCATGAAGGCTGGTGTAACCATGTGTAGATCTTACGAAGCTTAGCGTATGAGCCTGTGGACCCTCTGGCTGAGGAGCAGGGTTTGCTGGCATGAGGGAGATTGCAGTAAGTGTGTAGACCTCATGAAAGATCTGACGTTGGTATCTGCGGCTGTGAAGCGTGTTTATCTCAGCAGTCCAAAAAAATAAACCAGCTGGCCTCAAAGTCATGCAGAGGAATGCAGAGATCTGGGACAAGCTGGGGGATGATTCTGCTAAGCTAAGCTAACAGGGTTTCACTGTTTTGAAACAAATTAAGCTTCTAGGATTATGATGCAATAAACAATGCAATGCAATTCCAACTGAAGAAGTGGGACTCGATTGCTAATCTGCTTTACGCTGAGTTTTATTCTGGGAAAATACAAGTATTTTTTTCAATCCCTCATACTCTATTCATTTTTGGTGTGTGTGTGTGTGTGTGTGTGTGTGTGTGTGTGTGTGTGTCACGTTGATTTATTTCTATAGAGCAGCAGGATGCCATACTTGCTGTTTACCCGGCAGTTAGCTCATGTTGCTGGAGTCATTATTCAGTAATAAATCCAGCACTGGTGATTGTGTGGAGGGTGTAGCTCTTGTGTGTGTGTGTGTGTTTGAGAATGTGTGTGTCTGAGAGGGTGTTGTTCACCCCAGATCAGATCTAGCGTTTGTGTGCACCCTGTGCGTACATGCTGTGCAGTTTCTGCATATCTTATTCTCTGTTATTGCGTGTGTGCCTGCTAGCGCAGCGCCAGACAGATTGGGTCCGAGACAAGTCGTTTTATCCTGACATCAGAGACAGGAGCAGTGAGAAAAGGAGGAGACGACATATCTCACATCTGGAATGTTCCTTCAGTTAGCAGAGACAGAAATGCCCCCCAAAAAAACGAACACTTATTGAGTGTTTAGTATTCAACATAATCTGGGAGTACGCGGTTAACACAACAGCGCTGTAGAATTCTGGAATCTGATTGGCCAAGAGGTGTTGATTAACTTTCTATAACAGCAGGTCTGACAGTGGTGCAGCTGCAAATCACAGCTTTATATGAATGCGCTCGTTTCTATAGTAACGCGTTATCGATTCTATAGTAACAGCTCGTTCGCAGGGACTTTGGTGGACGGTGGATGCGCCTCATAAATAAAAAATGTTGAAATGTTGTGCAATGTAAAATTGTTTGGATGCTGGTGTGTGTGTGTGTGTGTGTGTGTGTGTGAGACACCTCTGTTTTCCACACGCTACTGATCCCAAAATATCACCAGGTGTGTGTTTGTCATTGCAGAGTTATTTACATTGCTGCATTTTGTTTTTTTTATTACACTCTATATGAGAGTGTGTGTGTGTGTGTGTGTGTGTGTGTGTGGTGAGGGACATACTAATGACTGTATGACAGCTGGTGAGTGATAGTGTGTGCACGCGCGTGTGTGTGTGTGTGCGTGTGTGTGTGTACATGCCAGCAGGTAATTAGCTCCTGGTCCTAATCTATCTCTCGTCTCTTGTTTTGCCTAAAAAGACCTGCTCTGCCGCATTGTTACAGCTCGGCAAGATTATCCTGGATTACAGATAGTCATAGACTCTCGCTCCCTCTGATCCCAACGGCCAATTAGGACAGATCCCACAGAGCCGGGAGGAGAACACGCGATCCGAGTAGAGACCAAACGTCTGAGACCGTCGGTTTCACTGCTTATCGACAGAACAACACAATTTGTGTCAAATGTTTCATTTGTAGAGCACGTGTCTCAGTATTAAGGTCAGAGGTTACACCCCTTTCTACATTTCTACTTGCACCAGAACAACATATTTTCTACACACGTGCGTGAAACAGAGCTGCGATTTCCCTGAAACACGACATTTGTATTGAGATTTTAATGGAAGAAAAACTTACAGCCGTCATTGCACATGTAGAACAATGTTACAAAGAAAAATAAAGCTCGGAAGGAAGTAGCAAAGATGGCCAGCTAGTACAATTAGCTTGTTTTCCTAATGACGCTAGTATAAATGTGAGCATGTACAGTATTTTGAGGAAATGTAATAAGGCGGTGCGGTAATACGAACTAAAAGTGTTACCAAAAGAAAAGCTACCAGAAACATTGTTGTGACGTTCTGATACGTTATTGTACAACAATAAACGCGAGCACTTCCTGAAGTGAGAAAAAAAACGTAATTACTGGCACGATAGCGCGCGAGGACGTCGTAGGTGGCTGAGATAGAAACAGTGCAGACGTACACACCCCTTCAAAAATAGATGCAGTGTAGGAAGTGTGTGTGTGTGTGTGTGTCTAAAAAGAGATTCAGGAACACAAATTAAAGACAGCTGCTCCGATCCACACACACCAACTAAAAAAAGACAAAGTGTGCGAAACAAACTTCTATTTTTTTTATAGAAACCCATTTTCTCTTGCACTTCTTAGAAGCCCCGCAGTCACGCCTTTCCCGATCCAGGAGAAATTTAAAAACGTAATACTTGGCTGAGGAAATGATGACATCACTTCCTGTCCAAAGCACGTCGCCCCGACACATGGAACCTATCAAAACCATCGCGGGGTAAACGAGGGGAACGGAATGCGCAAATTAGTGCTGCGGAATTGGACTGCATAGAAACTAAATGGCCCGTGGAGAGTGCTTGATATGATCTCACACACACACACACACACACACACACACACACACACACACACACACACACACACACACACACACGGGTAGAAACGCTTACACACACTAAACGGTCATGGAGAAACATATGGTGTGTACATGGTGGACATTCACACACACACACACAGACACACACACACAGACACACACACACAGACACACACACACACACAGACACACACACTACATGTTTTGGATACTGTTGCCTAGTGAGGAAGCTTTTAGATTTTGAAGATACAGTAAATATGTGACTGTACACACACACACACACTTATACACAATCACAATATATGCCAAATGTATGTGTGTGTGTGTGTGTGTGTGTGTGTGTGTGTGTGTGTGTGTGTGTGTGTACACCATAGCTTTTAGTCCCACAACAAGGTGTGGGGGCATGATTAAACACTAATTAACCTTCATCACACGCACACACACACGCACGCACGCATGCACACACACGCACACACACACGCATGCACACACACGCACACACACACGCACGCACACACACATTCAAAGCTCCATTAGCAATAAACCCAACATGCTAAAGTACAAAGCAGACACTGATATGTTGATGGTATTTGCATGCAAACTGTGTGTGTGTGTGTGTGTGTGTGTGTGTGTGTGTGTGAGTGTGTGTGTGTGTGTGTGTGTGTGTGTGTGTGAGTGT
>JAQQZR010000013.1:977393-993545 GCA_030068235.1 Notoglanidium macrostoma | reverse complement strand
GTCAAAGCTATTGGATTTGCTGATGCCAGCCAGTCTTGCAGTGTGCAACCCATTTACCACACACACACACACACACACACACACACGCACGCACACACCCCAAGTCTAAAATAAATGCTAGCTGTGTGCGCTTTCAGACAACACGTTAGCAAAGTAATAATATCAGCAATGCTGACTAGCGCATATTTGACAATTTGAAAAAGACAATTCTCGCTTTTCCAGCATTTCTGCATTTGTTTATTTATTTGTCCTCAGCATTTCATGGCAACCTTCCAAGAGTCACTTCGAGTCCAGAGAGTTCTCACAGTGATGCATATCCCATGATGCCCTTCTCTTCCTGTTTCCCAGGAACATCTCTGCTAGTCAGAGCCTGTGGGCAGACTGAAAGCCGACGCAAGACAAATGGTTAACAGCTACTTTTAGCGTAAAGGGTGGAGTTTTCAAAGCAAGTTTCAATCATCATCGTAAGATTCATTCATGTTAGCTGTCCGGTTAGCAGTAGCATTAGCAGTTAAAATTAGGAGACCCGTTAATATTAAACATCCTCTTAAAAATCCTCTCAGAAGTTAGCTCACGCTAGCTAGCCGCCTCACACCAGCATTAAAACCTGAACATTTCTAAATAAGACTTCTCAGAAATCATGTCAGGGTAGGTCTGAGCTTGCTAGCTAGCATTAGCACTTGAGATCAGCACAAACACTTATGAATATGATTTAAAAATAATCCTCTTAGACACCTTTCAGCCTACCTTTCTCTAGTGTCTGAAGAACATTTCGGGATAAGATTTTAAAACAGCTCGGGATAATGTAGCTAGCTAGTTAGCATTACCAGCTAATAGCTGAGTGAGAAATGAGCTCACGTTAGCGAGCCGGCTCACAGTGTAGTGAATCCTCAGACTCCTGTCAGGTTATGCTAGCTGGCTGGTTAGCTTTAGCGGTTATAATTGCGAACATTTGTGAGGGCAGTTTAAAAATAAATCCTCTCAGAAATCCTTTTAGATTAGCCCAATTCCAAATACGACTTTAGCTAGCTGCTAGCATTAGCCGTTAAGATTAATTCTGGCCGGCTCAGTTTTGCCAGGCTAGCCTGTTACAAATAGCACATTTAAGTTTTTAACACGTTTAGGGAAAAAATGGCAAATATTACAAAGTACTTCTAGCCTAACACACTTGAATTAACAGGCTAATTTATGAATATGATGTTAAAAATCCAACCTGAAATTTCTGTCAGGTTAGCTCATGTAAGCTAGCTAGCTGGTCATTTTCTGGCTTTATAATTCCCAGACATCCATCTGTGAAGTAAAAATAATTCAAATCCTATAGCCTATAATCTGCAGACTGACTCTGCTTGTGTCCGGTGTCTGACGCCTCATGCTGTCGGACAGCTCCAATAATGCAGGAAATTGTCGCTTCGGGGCCTAGCGTGAGTGTGCTATCGGTGTTGTTATAATAATGAGGTGTTTCTTATCTCTAACCACGTCTAGGGAAATTGTTCTGACCCTATTTGGTTTTGTTTCTGAGAAAGAAATTACCAAGGGACGTAGAAGACAAAAAAATAAACAAATGTGATTGTACGTGCGCACACAGGAGGCATGCTATTGTGCACTGTAGTATACTGCGTCTTTACAGCGTCGGCTCATGATTAGGATTTTAATTGCAAGTTAATACGGTTAAGTCACTTTTTTTTAAAGATCATAATAATGGAGTTTTTAATTCTTTCTTAATTGTTTTAAATCCCAAGACCATCTGCCTCTCAGTGGGATGGAAACTGTGTGTGTGAGGACTTTGGGAATTCTGTGTCGTTCCCCGCTGAGCCAAAATTAAATGGTTGTTTCATAGTCTTGCACTCGGAAGGAAAATATGATGAATCTTGTGCATGTTTAGTCCCGAAGGCCAAGAAGTACGATGCAAAACATACGTCGTTCATTCCATTAACAAACTACAGAAATAAGAAAACTAGCACTGAGTAACTTTGGAAGCGCAAATTAAGTAAGCGTAACTTAAATGACTCGATCTGACATTTACAGACGTGCCAAAGTCGCTAACAAGAAAATCTCATCAGGCGGAAAATCAGAGAGAGGAAAAAAAAAACAGAATTTTCCCCTAACCACCCAGTTAGTGGACGAGACAGCTAATTCCATTTAGTTTTTCCAAATGTGTACCAAGAAAGTACTAAAACAGTGAGGCCACGGTCCAGTGTGGCTCTACTCCAAACTGTGCTAAGAAAAGCATGGCTGTAGGTGTCTCATATATAAAAGTAGCAATGACTCAAGAAGTAAAATGTTGGCACCTCTGAATTTATTGTCCACAGCATACTTATGCACATACAATCCAACCCAAGGTACAAGATACGTGGCATGTCATCATGCTCCAATCCAAAAGCTAAAAACATGACCTCAAGGCTAATGTCTGACAAAATTCCCGTAAAGCTAACCTTTACACGCAAATGCGATTTTTAAAATGAGATTTACAATTATGGGACTCTGCTGCACAAAGCATAAGAGTCTGTTGAGTAGTGAGTCTGGCGTATTTTATATGAATAAAGTTGAAAAGCTACAGTGATCTCGCCTAAAATCAAACATGTAACTTTTTTAATGCAAATTTGTAACAGTTCATACAAGCTGACACGTGAGAAAATCTTGGTGTCGAGACTGGCAAGACTTCGCAACGTATGGTTAAACTGGTTTGTTTGCATCCTGTCAAATGAGGACGTGGCCTGAGAAGTTGCTTTTTTTTTTGTGTTTGGACTTGGACACCAAGTTAAGCATTATTAAACATGTCAGGCTAATTTTAGGGCTCCAAAGGGTTAGGGCTAAAGTTAAATCTGATTAGTCAGTCACAAAACTGTAGCTTGTCTCTAGACTTTCTGGCATCCAGGATGTTCTACATTATATAAGTTCAAGCTAGCTAAAATTACTGACAAGATGTTACAGGATAAATCGCATGAAAGCCAAGTCAGATAATTAAATTTGTATACTGCTAAGGCTGAAGTTTGTGTTCAAATGTAACTCCAGCTGAACCTTACTGATGCCCAGGAAGTTAGCATTGCATTACAAAAATCCATGCAAAGAAAATATTAAACAAATTAAGCAACAGGTAACTGAAAACATGTCCCTTGGCGACATCATTATCGTAAAATCGAAACAAATCTGCTTCAGCAAATTCCACCAGCTGAAACTAAAAGCGCCAAATGGACGGGAAAAAACCCCCCGAGAGCTCATTATGGAATGTACAATTATTGCTATTACTGTCATCATTATCACTCCAGCTTCATTAGTTTCATTGCCTCTCTCTCTCTCTCTCTCTCATGCAGAGGCTGAGGGAATGCACACAAATGGAATCCATACACATTCAATATTAAGAGTCATTTCTGCTTAGCTAAACACACACACACACACCTCCAGCTAAGATGTATAATCCTGAATACAAACTGTGTCTCTTAGTCCTTAAAGGAATTGAATATTTATGAAAAATATTTGAATAATTCCTCAGTCGAATGTCGAATGTCGAAATTACAATATTAAATCCCACACTGAGGCTAAATTAGCGTCGCGTTCACCGAGGGCAAGCACTAAGCATTAGCTAAGGCTAAATAACAATAACGTTATTCCTAATATCTCAAAACTTTGGGGATCCAAACTCGCTGAATGCTAAAAGGGAGCTCCAGCAATACAGTCTCCCATGAAAAGTTCAAAGTGTGCGTAGCAGCAGGTAGATTAGATGGTATTAGTTCTCATTCTCGTTTCACGTCTATGATTATAGAGACATATGGTGATATTTAAAAATATCAGATTTGCACTGAGCACCTGAAATCACTCTGCTAACAGGTAATTCAACTTTTTATAGGACCAACTACATAAAATCTGCTCACAGAGGTCTGTATAAGCAAATAACAGCAACTGAATAGCGTTAACGGTTAGCTTTTATTTTTAAACATTTGTCATTAGTTTATAGTCATAAAGACAACTCGAAGTGGTTGTTTCCATAGTGATGTTTTCTTTCACGGTGCTACTTCATGTTAACAGATGAGATGTCAGTGTTCGAATTTGATGGCGGAAAAATAAACACATCCTTCTCTGTCCATTCCTTGTGGCATTGTTTATATAAAATCGAAGGTAATTGATGTCACCTTATTATTTTGTGATTTCAGGCTTGGCTCTCAGCTGAAGAAATGGAAGTTGGCAGCTATTGGACCACACTGAAAACAAATGTTTCCTGCAGACCGTCATGTTTCAACTTTGGCTCCGAGATTTCCGAACAAATCCTTGAGGTGGTGCTTTACTTGCTGTACACAGAACCTTTAGTCTAAAGGCTGAAACTCTTAAAAAAAACAATTTTTCTTTCAAACACACAGTTATACTTTATTCTTGTTTGTCTACATTTCCTTTGTCTCTTGAGTCCCGACGCCTGGGGACTCCTTAAATGGTCTTGTTACTCGCAAGAAGCACAACACATTGAGTTAAAGAATTCAACCAATTATCCTCAAGCTTAAAACTCAAAAATAAGTGGCAGTTATTTAGCACAGTCTCTTGTGTTTGGGCCTGTTCCTCGCTAAATGCTAACGGGCTTTGCTTTCTAAATAATGGCTGTGTTTTTGAGTAGATCCCCAGAGTGGGAGGAATATGTCAGGATAAACAGACCAATGCTGGCGGACACACAAATGTACTGGGCTTAGACTGCACAATGAGCTGGTTTTAAATGCTATGATGCTTTTATTTCCTACAAAAGGAACACACACATGTCTTTAGCTCCACCTTATATCTTGCAATGCTGGTCCTGTCGAGGTTAGAAACTTTTACCAATCCCCCAGGCCACTGATGCAAGCACACGCAATGATGTCAAGGTTTTGCAACTGGCTAGCTGCACGAGATGACGTACATACAATGGCTTTATAAAAGTCACACTAATGTGTGTTTGTGGAGCCTGGAGAACAACTTGGATCATTCTCAGGAACAGATCATTCTTGCGACTTTTCAAAAAATTCTGGTCATGTGACTGGTATTTTATCCTTCTCAGACGAGAAGGGTAGTCGTCATGCTTTCTGATGCTCTTCCTCAAATTCGCACATGATGAGACGTATCAGGCTTCAAGAAAAAAAATACCGACTCTGAAATTGGATTTTTATGGAGATGCACTAAAATTAATAAGATACATTAAAAAGTAGAACATTGCACCTGAGGCAAAACTTCCCATTTCATTTTCCATACAATCATATTTATGCATGTGGTGCTTGTGGAACGGAGAATATTCAGTTTTTTTTTTTTCATGGCTGGAAGCTTTGTACAAGAAGGTCATATCAGTGGATTAGCAAGCGAAGGTGTGGTAAGTATCACTTTACTTATTTAAAGCGGAATAGTAATTATCACATCGACCTCCTCTTGATCTTCGACTTGCATCCCAGAGACTATAGGTTAACGATCAAGCAGGAAGGTGCAGTCCTGCTCCTGAGGATCTCATCAACATATCTGCTCCAACATTTCTAACTGAAGTTTGTATGACTGTCGGAATGTTAGGCTCATTATACCTGGCTAATGGACACGAATTCAGTAAGCAAATCACCGTATCTTACCTTCCGTGTCCGGAGCCTGACAGGAACTTCCTGATCTTTGGGGTCTCTCTCTAGGTCATCCATATTTGGACTTGTCTGAAGAATCATCACATGATCGGCTGCTTCCATTCTGCTTTCTAATGAAGACTCACAGTCCGCCAAGACCCCAGTGATGATGCTTCGGAAATTTCTCAGAACCCCTGTCTCGGGGGTATCCTTTTGCATCTCCAGTTGTACCAAACTGTAGTTAGAGTTTCCAGCACCCTTAAGATCAACTAAAGTTGTTCTATTATGCAAGCCAGACATGTCCTCCATCACCAGACCCAGTGCGTCCTCCCTCAACTCAGTAAAGGATACCTCGGGAATGGTGTCCAGTTTGGAGTGGCAATCTCTGCACTTGTCAGGATTACTAACACTTCCAGATTGGGAAGACTCGAGTTCTGTGGATGAGTTGAGGTTGTGAACCTGCAGAACCTCTTCTCTTGTTACTAGTTGGTCATTGTTAGAGCTTGGAATGTCAACCATAACATCTGGAACAACATTATTCTTTGGAATTTGAGAAGCTTCAGATTGCTTGATCTCTGTGGTCAGGTCAGTACTTGTGATGGCATCACAATGCTTGTCAGATACAAGGGAAGCTTCCGGATCAATTTTATCACTGACTGTGATACATCTTGCTTCTGCATCTACCCTCACAACCTGTTGGTGTTGTAGCATGCCTGCATCTACCACAGGATCACCAACATTGCCTTCTTCCATTGTCACTTCATTACTTGGAATCATTTCAGAGAAGATGATTTCTTTGGAGACACCCTTGCTTTCATCTGACGTAGAGAAATCTAATTTCTTAGCCTGTTCTTCTAGAGCATTTGCTGAAGAATTGCTGGAAATGGGCGCCGAATGGTTGTGTCTTGATGGACTGTCTTTTGACTGGATAATGTCTTCGTCTGCCATAGATTTTTTGACCTTCATAAAAGTGTGACCTTTGGTAAATGTTTGACTGTTTTTACCTTCATAGCTAGCTGCTATACCCTTAAATGTACCAGATAAAGTCTTCCTCTTCCTGTTCCTATCTTCCCCAGGGCAGCTTTCAAATCCAGGATGATAACGGCAACATTCTGGCATCGATGCACATCTCTCTCGCCGTCTTCGTCCTGTTGGGGAAGTGCTGCCTCCAACACCGGCATA
This sequence comes from Notoglanidium macrostoma, assembly GCA_030068235.1. Lineage (NCBI taxonomy): Eukaryota > Metazoa > Chordata > Actinopteri > Siluriformes > Auchenoglanididae > Notoglanidium > Notoglanidium macrostoma. The sequence continues at coordinate 986,811 of JAQQZR010000013.1, read as the reverse complement.
GCAACAAACTAAGTCAAGGTCATCGTAGCTGTACTGTTTCCTCGAGTGTGGGGTTACATGATCCTCCCAGCTCCTTGTGCGCAAGGCTACAGGCATGGCCAATGGCCTCTGCTATTCCATAGAGCCCTTCTATGGACACCCACACAAAGTGCTTAAGCAGACCTGAAAAAAAAACAGAGAATAAAAGAGCAAGAGAGGAGAAGAGAGAGAAAGACAAGTTCATATTATTCCGGAGATGCCTTCCAGTCCCTCATCCATGAAAGCTGACAAATTTAACAGATGTCAGATGTGAGCATAGCACTTAGCGTCAAGTTTAATCAGCCCCATCGTCCCTAAGTGGTCATCAACAGCTATTCAAAAAGAACCACAACAGCTTTCTGCAATTCAGTGCTCTGTACACATATTCAAACTCTGACCCAGTTATCCTCTGATATGGTCCTTAAAATACAAGGCAACACATGATAAAGGGTTCATTCATAATCCAGGGCATAAACAAGAGACACGGGACAAACCAGACATGGTTTAGTCACTGCAGAATGGCTTAAACAAACTGGACTGAATGAACACAAGAATGTTACAAAACTGGATCAAATCAGATCCAGTGAAAATCAGACATCATTCAAAAGAAATATGATGCTCATAAATATCCATTTAGTTTAGAAAAATGTTCTAACTGAGCACACAGTCCAGCTTAAATCATTGATTGATTGATAGATTTCATTTTCAAAATCTTAGTTGTTTCATGTTAATGTCAAAAGAAGTGATCCACAACAAATCCATATATTAAGAGAAATAATGCTAGCGCATTGAGTTAGGACAAAAGTAATGGCACCCTATAAAAGGAGTATAAGTAAAACTGATTACTGAAGAAAAATCAAAATGAATAAAAGAATGAAAACAAAAAAAGGCAGTGCTGATTATAGGACAAATGAAGATAAGGACAGATTAATACTATTTAGACAATTCACAAAATGTACTTCCTCCAAAAACTTCTTCCATGAGCAAACCTACAGAGTAACACAGCAACATGTCACGCCAGATCACTGATGCCCTTATGACTGTTTAATCAGGTAAGTATTTCAGTTCCACCCCCTCAACAGTACAAAAGTAACATTGCAGCACTTTCCTTCCACCGCACCACTCTGCACTACTTAGCCTCCAGATGCAAGCTAACTCCCCATCAAAAGTTTGGAAAATGAACTTTCCAAAGAAGTGCAGTGACAAATGAGAAAGCAGCTCAGCTACACACTGCAACAGCAGGAGCTCGTGATGTTCTTGACATCTCTGTGGATTTAGCGGTTAGCGGCTTGCTCACAGATGATCTCAAAGTTGGCGGTTAGCAGGCGAGGGAGTCGTTCCTTAATCAGAGCATTCCTCTCACATCTGGTGAGTGGAATCTCTCTGCAGGAAACATATGGTAACTTGGTTGATCCCAGGAGGGGGTTGCTCTGTTTCTTCAGACTATATGCATATCTATTCATGATTGTTCAGTATCTTTAATAGAGAAGGACTACTGATGAAATAAAGAAATAAAACAAAGCAAAGAGCCGTACCTTTCTTCCTCAATGCTAGTCTTTTCTCCTCACTGGTGCCTTTCAGTCTGTTGGTCAGTGATGTATGGTCTTGGTGATGTCGCAACCTGTTACCCACTGTCCTCAGTAGGGGGGTGAGATCACTCTTGACACAACTGTCACCGTTCTGGGGTCATTCAGGTCGCACGCATCCAGGGGAGCTTTCTACAGCACAGTTGTGGGGCAGTATTAAAAACTTTTCCAGAAAAAACAAACCTTGCATCGGAGAGAAAGACTTCAAGATGATGAATGACAGAACAAATTTGCACCAAGAACCAGAACGTCTATCTAGTAGGCAATCTAGAATGGCTTACATTTACCATTAGATCCCGGCTTCTAGGACAAAGAAGCATTTGTGTCTCCTATCTTTTCATTTAAAACTTGCACCAAGAAGCCAACGGTTCCGTCCATTCCTCAAACTCCTGATCTCGTATCCTTCTTTTCAAAAGTGTTCATGTTCCGAGATCAGGTGTGATAGTTCCTTCTCGACTAGGCCACAGACAGGTAGAGAATTTGAAAAAGAGGGACGAGTAGAGCCCGAGTGAAGCGGCGCGAGAAGCAGCTGCAGCGGCAGACACTCATCTTGATCGCATTAGCGGATTTTAGCTGACGCAGATATGACTGCTCTCTTTCTCTCTTTCTCTCTGTGCGCTCTTGACAAGACTGAGTCATCTCTTTCTTTCTCTCTCTCTCCTTCTTGCTTCCTCTTTCTATCTCTCTCTATCTTATTTACTGTCATCTGTTTATTCTCTCTACTTTCTGCCCTCTCTGTCCTCCCACAGTTTTCTCAGAGTTCACTACTTCCTCTCTCTCTCTCGCTCTCTTGCTCTGACTCTCGCTGTGTTTGACGTCTGCGAGTTGGTTTTGATTAAAAACAGGCACGCCGTCGCGTAACGGTCTACGACTCAGGGCCAGCTTGTTGGTGGTTTGCTGCAATGTTTTGGCTCTTGACTTCTTGTTTTCTTTTTTTTGTCTTCCCTTCTCCTAAACGGTCAAACCCTGTAACTGTATAAGCATCCTTGCGCAAACGCTCAAATATGAAGAATTAAGAAAAAAAGAGAAAGAAAGGTTCAAATGGCGCGACGTGGTGTCGCAGACATTCCTGGAGAACGTGCCAGCCCTGTGAAAACACAAAACTTGGCAGTGGTGTCTTAGACAACATTATTTTTTCTACACATCTGGGTAAGGAGGCTCTTGGAAGCACTGGAACAGTGACTCAACTGTGTCCTTAGGCCTCCGCTAAGGAAAACAAGGTCTACTGCTTTTCTCTCGGTGTGTAGCCCATTCATTCCCTAATATAGACATGGTGTTTGACAACTAAGCACTCGCTCTCGTACTCTCTCTCTCCCTCTCTCTCTCCCACTCTCTGCCTCTCTCTTTGTCTCTCTCTCTGTCTCTCTCTCTCTCTTGCTCCCCCCCACTCTCTCTCTTTCTCTCTTGCGCTACCTCTCTCTCTCTCTCTTGCGCTACCTCTCTCTCTCTCTCTCTCTCTCTCTCTTGCTCTCCCCCTCTCTCTCTCTCTCTCTTGCTCTCCCTCTCTCTCTTGTGCTCTCTCGCTCTCTCTCTGTCTCTTTCTCACTCTCTCACTCCCTCTGTGCACTTTAAAGGCACAGGGCTCCTTCTTTAATGTCAATTCAGTTTAAATGAAGAGTGACAGGAAAGAGACTACAGAGACGATCCTCTGTCTCAAGCATTTGAACAAATGGCACGGCAGGCCAATAAAAATCGTTACCACGGCGATTGTGGATTCTGGAATCTGATTGGTCATAAGGTTAATTAACGTTCTATAACAGCAGCTCTGACAGTAGTGCTGTAGTATAATAGAGCTATATATATTTTTTTGCCAAAACTCTTCTTCGAAAGCCACTTCTATTCCCACTTTAAACCATTTTCAGCTTAACCATCAAGATTTATCTACGTTGTCGGCCAGCAGTGCCACTTTAACTTACGCAAGGTAAAAAAGACAGAATGTATGTATATCCGTCCTTTCACACACAACTCGCACATCTAATCTGATGTTATATCACTAACAAATGCTGAATTTAGAGTTTATGTGGGTTTCTGAGGGTTTTGTTCATTTTATATGACTGAATTAAAAAAAGGGAAAATATGTGGCACTGAAGCGCCACATTAAAGTTCTAAAATGACAAGAATTCTTTTTTCTCTTTACTAAAGTACAGAATTATAATCCAAAAGCAAAACATAAGAATTACAAACACATATGACAAACATTAATAACAACTGCATTATAATGTAATAATACACAATAAATTAAATAACACAAATATAATACAAATTAATAATATTATAATAAAAATATAAAACATATTTTCATGTGTTTTCATGACAGTTTTGTAAAAACAAAAATATAACCAAAACAATTATATAATTATTTTTTAAATAGACATTTAATTTATTTTTCTTACCGTTTAAATTCTTCTTTTCTTTTTAAAAATATATTTTTGTGATGTACATCAAGGTGGACTCAAGACTCCACTCAAAGGAATAAAGACTTTGTTTTGTGGATTTCCTCAACATTTAATGTAACTATAAATGGATAAAATGGTACATTGTCTCATTCTTTACTAAATAAAAAATTATATAGTAATAATAATAATAATAATAATAATAATAATAATAATCACCACTATCATGGCCACATTGTTGATTTTTTTCTTATAAAAGCCTGACATATGTTCAAATGACAAAAAATTTGACAAAATAAAACAAATCTAAGCAAAAATTAATGCTAATAAAAACACACACATATGTTAGCATGGGACACTGATTAGCATTCATGCAGAGTCCCAGTGAACCTTAGCATGTAGCTTCTGAAAAGTCCCGCGAATCATACTATGTACTTTATCATTCGGAATTCATAAATGCTAGCATGTGAGATATCGCACATAATCTCCTTTGCCTTTAGCCAATAATGAATTAGCATTACAGCGAACGTATGATTTATAATCCTGATTATCCACCACAAATTGGATTAAAACCTTTTTACAAATTGGCCTTTCAAAGCTTAAATGCCAAGAGACTGTGGGTGACTAACCTCCAATACATGTGGTGTATGAGAGGAACCACACACACACACACACACACACACACACACACACACACACATACTCGACTGTAATGAAAATATCGAACACTTTTGAACACAGAAATTTCCGGGTTGCTAATTTATTAGCTACCTAGTTCTGTGAATATAACGCAAGGTACACACACACAAACCCGATTCCAAGACCGTACTGAAGGGGTTAACCCAGGGAAGTCTGTGTTAATGAGCTGATGACGTGAGTCAAGTGTGTTAAAGCCTCAAAGACAGGCTACAGTGACATGTTAATGTAATACGGCCACAGCAAGGCTCAGACGCATGTAATATAGAGCAGAATGTGATGGAAGAGAATAGAGTATCTGTACGAGTATGTGAGGGATAGTTATTCTGCTCATTAAGGTAATAATAATAATAATAATAATAAGGCGGGTTCAGGGACTGAGGCATTATCATATTTTCTAAACGTAAATTCAGAAGCCTTGAGCCGACTCCATATGCAAACAAAATGTAATCAGCTCAGAACTCTGTGCTAGAACGCTACACCTGTTACTAATCAGCAGAACCATCAGGATACGGGCCCTGTGAGCAGGAGGAGAACAAGGGAGGAGATAAAGATCAGCTGTGGAGTCGTCCTTTCCTGTTATTACACACTGCTCAGCTTCACAGCACAGCTAGGACACTGGAGGACCATTCATCATCTCCGTGTGTGTGTGTGTGTGTGTGTGTGTGTGTGTGTACAAGACTCTCTGAGGAAAAAGCTCCGTAACTTCGTGTGTAAAATGAAGCGTCACCTTCCACACCGGTCCTCACTAATCGTGTGACCCGATAGAATCTCCAGTGACCCCCATCTTCAATGCAGCAATGTTAAGCGCTGCAATTATTTCCATTTTTCTTGGGTCACGCCTCTGTTTAAGAACCCCGTCCTGCCCTCCCCCTCGGACCACGACTGAACATTTTTAGACTGTGATATTTCGGCAGTCTTTAAAGACCATTAGTGGTCAAACTGCAAGTTTTTCTAACGAAAGACCTGCGATAAAAGGAAATGACTTTCTCATGTTCCGCTTACATAATCACTACACAAACAAACATTCTGAGCCTGATGAGGTAATAAGGATCATTTTTCAGTCCATTGGCATGTCTCCTTTCTTGCCGTTTGTGTAGCTGTCCTGTGAGATTGGCATCGTCCTGTTGGTGGATTCTAGACCAGCATCGTATTGCAGCATCAACTTTGTGAGCATTCGAGAAAAATCTATCTCAAGAACACTTTTATGACTTCATGACCAGGCTACAGTTACTTACAGACCTCTTTCTCTTTATCTCACATAACATCCAGTTCTCTTCTCACCTTTGGAATATCTGGAAGCCTGGATTCAACATGAGTTTCATGGGGAAACTCTACAAACTCAGTTTGAGGCTTTATATTCCGGATTGATCCTGACGTGCGTGGCAGAAGATAGTGTTGCCTTCCTGAAGGTCCCCAGTTTGATCCGGATATAATTTAGTTACAAAATTAAGGAGGCTCGAACCAACTTCAGACAAATCGAGGTTCTCATCAACGTCCTGTTTGATCCGTTCATAAATGGGCAGCGCTAAGTGCAGGGTTCGCTGTGTCTCAGAGATGCGCTGCGATCCGTTCACTTAAACCACCTATAAAAATGTCCTCACACCAGTGAAGGACGTAATCGATTGCGTCTTTGCCAGAAACCAGAACATCCGCGAGACTGTTTGGAAATTACACTTAACGGTAGCGAGTTCCACTGCTAGACTAACTGTGGTTGGAACATCTGCAACACTCCATGACTCATCTCCATTTGGGCCAAGGACTCATCTCATCTCCAGCGGAAATGAAAATGGGAAATCCGATCCCAGGTGGTCACCGGAGCCACTTTTAAAACGTAGACGTGAACGGCTAGGCGATTCGGATCTCCACTTGTGATCTGGGAAGAATGTGACGTGATGCCGCCTTCAAATCTGCCCAAAATATTACGCCTCCGTGGGCAGCTGCCTTCCTATTTGGGACAGACCTTTTCTCTGGAATGCGCAGATGCCGTCTACCTGGGACTCCACCTGCTGACTGGAACGTGCCATCTGTTTCACTCCAGCAGCGTTCAGCAGGGTTCAGTACTCGGCCCACTTTTTATTCTCATGAAAACCTTGCCCTTTCCTTCTCTTTCCCTCCATCCACCGCCTTCATCTAACAGAACATGTGAGCCTGGCTTCCTTCTTTCTTTCTTCTCATATTTTTCTGTACTTGACTTACTTAGCATATGAACTTTTTATTTATTTATTATTATTTTTTTTTAGAGATTTATATCATTGCCACATTAGATAGTTATAAATAAAGCCTAAGTGACACATTTATGTTCCTAGACTAATCAGTCGGTCAAATTAGCATGTTTCACACAAAACAAGACCGACATTAGCATGTTAATGCAGTAATTTTCTTACATTGCATGGGAATTCCCACTGACGCCAGCACGTAGCAAATAAAAGCCAATATTAGCAGGACAATTTGTTCTCTTCACAGAATGCATCAGGAAACCTCATTCCTAAAATAACCGCAAAGTAAACATTTGAATATTACAGTTTCGCACCCTAGTCAATGTGCTCGATGAAACATTAGCAGTTAATCAGAACGGGTGTAAATTGCCTTTCTGATAAACGAGGACGGCGAGATCAAGGTCAAAGCCTATTAGAGTCACGCAAATGAAATATTCAATAGACGAAAACGAGTCTAATCGAATATTCATGCGCTTTAATTCCGCCAGAATAAGCCGAGCGTTACGAACCGAATTAAGGCGGCTGAGGAAAAACACACACGTATTCACATAGACAATGTGTGATAAATAATAGGAAATGCTTTAAAAAAGGGAATAAATTTGACTCGATTTAAATTTCTACTGAACTGTCTGAAGATTAAATCAAAGGTGATTACGGTTTCCCAATTTTGATCCACATTTTCACCGAGATGCTTCTAAATGTTCCATAAACTTAAACTAGGAAGACAAACAGAGCATCAGCGAAGCTTCGTGTCTAACTTCCCCGGAGACTCCTTGCTACATAACCGTCTGCGTCTGAGCTGTTACCATAGAAACAGTAACGGGATACAATGCAAACTCGGCTTATCTAGCTAAACTATAAGACTAACTTGTTAGCTGCTAACAGAGTTTGGTCTAGTCAGGATCAGCGGAGGAAAGCGTTAGCGAGTTTAGCGATAGTGAATAAATGACTGAACTTGTCAGTGTGATAAAAATGATCCGACACGATGAGATCCGGTTTCTTAGGCAGCAGTAAAGGAATGCAGATATACAGACAAGGAATGTGTTTGCATTTTGTGTATCTGTGTGTGAAAAAATGTGTGTGTGTGTGTGTGTGTGTGAGAGAGAGCTCATGCTTAATTAAGACAGACTTGTTGAAAAAACTGAGCTTTCAGGGATGATGAAGTAGCTAATGAGCTAGAGGAAGTTGCCCAATGTCTAATGAGCAACTATCCCCGCATTCCCCAAACACACACACACACACACACACTGCTGCTTGTATCCCATATCACTCACCCATCCACAGACTCACTCCATCTCTCTGTAATGATGATGAATAGTCATACACCTTTTCCACGACATGGGAGGATTCTTCCACCCAGTACAAGCTCAAGCATCAGCATTTGTTTGACCTGTGCGTGTGTGTGTGCGTGTGTGTGCGTGTGTGTGTGTGTGTGCACTTGTCTTCACCACAGTACTAAAAAGAAAGTCCTTCATTAAGGGCTGAACTGTAGAACTCCAGCGAGGCGAGGAGGTCGAGTCAACGCTTTCAGGTCACTCAGAGTTTAATGTGTTTTTTAGGTAAATCCAGACCGGATGTGTCACGTGTGCAGCAGCACGTCAGACATCACGTAAAGCCCTCATTCAATTCAATCACAGGTCACTACAAACCACAAATTTGACTGCTAGCTAGCTAATTTTTTATATTATATGAAGCACAGGACATTACTTCTTAGCGCTTGGCACGGCCTAAAGACGCATTAGTGCCGGTGTAGCTAGTACTCTCGACGACTGTTTGCTTCATAATATAACTAACTGGCTTTACAGCTCTGGTTAGTATAATATAACTTATAACAGTTAGTATAATATAACTAACTGGCTTTACAGCTCTGGTCAAAATTAAGAAAATTAAGAGACGACTGCAAAATGATCAGTTTCTCTGGTTTTACTGTAGATCCCTGTAGCTATTGTGATTCATACTTTCAGAATGTAAATGAGTAGTGCGTGTGTGCGTGTGTGTGTGTGTGTGTGTGTGTGGGTGCGTGCGCGTGTGTGTGTGTGTGTGTGTCACTGCAAACTCGGCTCTGCTTTAAACACCTGACAGTGTTGAGAGTTTTAATATGCATGAAGCTGTGGGATTTTTAAATAGAAACTAATTATCACTAACAGGAATGGAGACGTTTCTCCAGGGTTTATCATTCGTTCATTCAACAGTCCATCCATCCATCTCATAATCCGTGCATTCCTTCATAAATCCATCCATCCAATTATCTTTCCACCCATTTTTTCATCCATCCATCTAACAATCGATCCATCCATCCATATATTACATAATTTATCCATTCATCCATCTGTAAAATAACCTTTCACTCATTTATTCATCCATCGATCGATTGATCAATCCCTCCATCCTTCCATTCACTAATTCAGCCCCCCAGCCATCTACACACATGGACAAAATTGTTGGTACCCTTCAGTCAATGAAAGAAAAACTCAAAATGGTCACAAAAATAACCTTCATCTGACAA
>JAQQZR010000013.1:924814-970198 GCA_030068235.1 Notoglanidium macrostoma | reverse complement strand
ACCTAATCTGCATGTCTTTGGACTGTGGGAGGAAACTGGAGCACCCGGAGGAAACCCACGCATGCACGGGGAGAACAGGTAAACTCTGTACAGAAGGGCACCCTGGGTGACCCGGGGATCGAACTCAGAACTGTGAGGTGACGGTGCTAACCTCTGCACCATCGTGCCGCCCTACAGATAAACTTCTTCTACAAAAATACAAGCTATTATAAATAATAGTGTTTATATGGTAGGTGTGCTACACTAATGAATAAGCAAATGATGGTAAATGCTAAAGGTAGTACACCCACAGTACACAATAACCTTTAGGCAAATTAACTGAATGTTACAACACGGCTATTGGATGGTGATTTTCTGCAAAATATTGGTCTTATAGTCCAAAAAGAAGGTAATTGGAAGAATGTAATTAAGTGAAGTCGGAGCTTCTGTAGACCTCTCCTGCTAGCCATTTTCTCACAGCGGTCTTACTCTCATTTTTCTGGCCTCTCTGCATTTCATTCTGTCACTTAGCTTTAGAGAAGAACAAATCCAAATGGGACTATTTTTTTTTGCTACCAGACAACAAAACAAACACTGTATAAAGCACACTGTTTGTTTCTCTGAGGAAAATGACCTTTTGCCTTCATCCTCTTTTGCTCTTCACGTTTACGCAGGATGTCAGTCTCTCCAATTCTCAGTGGTAACGGAAAGTTCTGGAAGCTGAGCCGGGTTTGATCTCATGCCTGCATAATATGCTTGACAGTGCAATCGTTCTCTCTCTCTTTCTCAAAAGTGAGTCAAATCGCAGATCAAAGACGAAGGAGCTGAAAGGAGTTTAACCTTTACTCTGTCTCTTAGGCTCAGCTGTCTAAACGTGACACCTGTTATAAAAGAGAGAGGGAAACTTGCTGTGTATGTGTGCATATTTGCATCTACATTTGTATTCTTATTGAGATTAGAGAGTAAAATGTCTGTTTTTATAGGTGCGAGGGTTTAGTGAAAGAGTATCATTATCTCTTTCTGTGAATAACCGAATCTGGTTTTTTTTTCGGTTTCATTGATGTAAGAATCCTGAAATCCTTACAAGGCTAAATAATTGACACAATGCAAGTGAAGTAGTACTAAAAACGTTACAAATTCGTAGCACATAACATACTAAACCAGTATTTCTCCGCACGCTTTCATAATGCAGGTAGTAGATCAGTCAGGCAGTGAAACTTAAAGATGTACATCTTGTGGAGATTCGAAATGCCCCATGACAGACTTGAAGTTTTCAGGCCACAGAAAATCAATACTCATGCATTCCAGCAGAAAGAGAACATCATCTGCTTCCATGCCAAAGGAGAAGGGCTGCAGGTGTCTCGGAAACCTAAAGGAATATGGTAGCACTGCAAGGATTTGTGGGGGATGCAAGAGTCTTATAGAGTACAGGAATCTGATAGAGTTGTAACAGCTGGAAGAATCTGATTTTGGTGCAGGAAAATTCAAGAACAGCACAAGTCTATTAGAGCTGAACAAGTCTGATGGATAGGCAATGGTCAATAAAGAGCCCACAAGAGTCTGATAGAGCTGTTAGGCTTCAACAGAGCTGTAAGGGTCTGCGAGAGCTGGAAGAATCTCACAAACCACAAGAGTCTGATAGAGCTGAAACAGTCTGACAAGGGCACAAGAGTCACTCTAGTCTGCTATAGTCAAAGAGGCACTAGAGTCTAATAGAGCCGCAGGAGTCAAAGCTGTAAGAGTCAGATAGAGGCACAAAAGGTCTGAGGGTTGTACGCTTCTGATAGTACCACAAAAGTGTAGTATGGTTGCAAGAGTAAGATTGAGCCTCAAGCTTCAAAAAGAACCACAAGTGTCTGACAAAGCCAGAAGAGTCTGATAGCCACAAGATTCTGATAGAGCTGCAAGAGTCAGATAGAGCTCCTAGGATCTGATAGAACTGTTAGGATCTGAAAAAGACACAAAAGTCTGACGAAGCTGGAATGGTCATACAGAGCTGCACAAGTCTGATAGAGCTGTAAGAGTCTGATGAAGTCCTAATGGTCTGATAGACACACAAAATCAGGTAGAGCCAGTGACTGACCAAAGAGTTGCAGAAGTTTACATGCATGATAGAGCTGCAAGATTGAAAAAGAGATGCCATTCAGATAGATCCCAGAGAACCTGATAGAGCTGCTTTAGTCTGAAATAGCCATATGAGACAAATAGGACCACAAGAGTCTGATAGGGCTGCATGGGAACTTCATGGCTTTCTGGAGTTATATGGTGCTTGAAAGTAGGCTAAAATCATACACCATCTTGCAATAGAAACGTGAATGAACTCAGTCAGCATTGAGCATGTGTATGTTCCTTCTCTGGCCTCATGAGCATCAATTAATTATCCCACAATGACCTCCTCACCAAACGCCATATGGCCAGCTCTAATCCAAATGGCTGACTCTGTGTGATGCATGTTCTCTCAGTGGAGTTCCCTCAGAGGAGTTCAATCATGGCACACACTTACCCATTTGCTAAATTATAGCTAGCACCAACACACATTTGCTTAACCATCACCTCTTTTTCTGACAGTATTTTAACCATCAGAGCGTTCCGTTCTGATTTGAGATGCTTTTGGGGGAATATTTATTTGAGAATCTATGAAAAGTATTGGTACATTTATACACCATCACAGCCATCAAACACCATCAAAACTTCCCACTAGATGTCGGAGCGAGGCTGTGTGGATTTGTGTTCATTCAGCTACAGGAGCGTTAGTGAGGTCAGGCGCTGATGTTGGGATGTCGAGGAGGCTCCAGTTCCAGTTCATCCCAAAGGTGTTCAGTGAGGTTGAGGTCAGGGCTCTGTGCAGGACACTCCAGTTCCTCCACTCCAACCTTAACCTGAACACCATGTCCTCATGGAGCTGCTTTGTGCACAGGGGCATAGTCATGCTGGAACAGGTTTGAGTTCCAGTGAAGGGAAACTGTAACGCTGCGGCATTCAAAAACCTTCGGAAGAATTGGTTGGTTCCTGTTGGTTTTGAAGTAACAGTTTCGGAAAGTAGCACACATGGGTGTAATGGGCAGGGGTGCACATACTGTATAGTGCATCTTCATATATGCTAATCAAACAAGACGTCTTGTTGTCCGTATGAATTTCTGATGTCTCTTGAAACCCCAGCATATTTTTCATAAATGTGGTCACCATTTGATCATTGCTAATTCTTTTCTACTGAAAGTTTACAGAACACATTGCGCTGTATCTGAACAGATCTATGAGCCTTTATTTCAGCACAAATTCCACTGGCACTTCATCATAAGAAGCAATGAAAGAAGCAAAGAAATGAATACAAAATGGCCTGAAAATACCTGCCTTTGCTGGTGCATATGAACTCATTTATTTTATAACTGCAAGATGTAGCTAAAAAGTGAATCCAATATTCAGTTCAATGGTGATTATTGACCTTGTCTTTGCACACGTTACATGCAGATCAGATAGGCTATACTTATGCTTAATTATCAAATAACCCATTAAAGATCCCTTGAACAACCTTTTTTAAAGAGTGTACCAAAAGCTACATTCAAATGTCTGAGAGCTTCCAGGTGTTAAGAAGAAAGTAATGACCACACATTTACCCAGTTAAGAACTACTTCTGTATGAATGTATTATGGTTTCCTTAAAGGAGACATATTATAACACTTTTCCACAAGTTGACACAGTTCCCTGAGGTCTTAATGAAATGTGTGTGACATCACTGCAGTATTTTGACCAAAGCATAACACACCACAGCTCCTTCTTGTCCTGTCTAAGCAGCCCTGTTCAGAAGGCCCATTTGAGTGCATATTCCTTTAAATGATAAAGAGCTCTGCTCACCCCGCCCCCTCTTCTGCAAATCAATCAGGTAGCAAGTTCCTCATGAATATTCATGACTTTCCCCTGCTTTTTGAGCCGTGAGTGGAGATACTCAGATGGGGGCGGTGGTATATTTCTAACGATGACATGGAAAAGGGAGCCGAATCTGAACGGCTTGTTGAAGCCCATGTTTCTGACCTCGGAAGCCCAAAAGAAACTGACAGGATTGTCTAATTTTAGTTTGTTTGTTAGTAGTCACTTATACGTACATAAGCCCTAAAAAAGTGTTTTCTCATAATATGTCCGTTTTTAGGGTTCTTCGGATAATTACAGGGTTTTAGCTTCCAAAAGGAGTTTTACTTGGGGCCCTTTCTGATATGAAAACACTTTGTTGTTAAATAAAAAGTTTCACAGTCATTAAGCAGCGCATACCAAGGCAGTCAATAATTGCACAATAAACCAGCGCAGGAGGTTCGTTAGAACAATCTCCGCCCACTATTTTGTGCTTAGCTTGAGAACTCAATTGCGTATTCTCTGCTCTTCTCGGTTGAGCCTGCTCCTCCTGTAAGAGTTTTTCTGTGGGAGTTTTACGCTCTCAGCAGAGAGTGATTAAACTCAAACTTTTCGCCAGCGACTAATTAAATCCATCGACTCCTGCGGCGAGTGAAACCAGGGAGGGAGGTGAATTATGAGTGCAAATCGCAGCTTTGATTTCGCTGGAGAAAACTCAGCCCGTTTCTCAGACCGGTCCACCTGGTACGTGTCAGTGTGTGTGTAGGTGTGTGACTGTGATCAAACCACGTATCTTAGCTTTCATCGCCCAGTGCCTCGGGGTGGGGGAGCCGCCTGGGAGGAATAAAGCGGCCAATGGGCTCCGGACCTTTTTCATTCCTTTTTTCCCTATTTTATTTTCATATTTTAACGGAAACGTAGGTGTGGAACCAAACTTATGCTTCTGGTTTCCTGTGATGCTTTGTTAGTCGCTGGGAGTCTCGCTCTCTTTTCCACCCTGCTGCTCTTTCTCTCTTCATCTGTTAGCTGGTGAATAAATTTGCCCCCCTTCCCCTCGGCAGGCCCTGAGTGGGGTTTGGAGGTATAAATGGTCCGTGTTCCCTCTGCATGCATGTGTGTGTTATCGAGCACTGCTTCACAGGAAATGCTATTGTTGTGAGCTTTCTCAAGGGAACTTGTTCAAGAGCGAGAGTAAGTGATTCAGTCAGTGCACCCAATACTGTCTCATTAGCCTCCCATACTAATTACCAAAATCATCCACTCTCGGTCTCGGTGCTCTCTCTCATCTCTCTCTTTTTCTCATTAAAGCAAGGATGCTAGCTCAGAAGATTGTGGCTGTTTATATGGGCAGGAGGTGAAGCGTTTCGCCTGGAAAATAACCACTATTTTCTTTTCGACCGGTGGGAATTGGAAGGCGAGTTGTTAGGAGGATTTGTTGCAGTTAAAAGCTGATTTAAGTAGCAGATCTAAAAGAAGTCCCTCATGAATTATGTTCGTTATTAGGCCAAAACGATTGAACAGCAAGGTGTAGAATTTAACAGCCGGAGCTGCATGAAAAGTACATACAAAAAAAAAAAAGAGAAAAGGAACCAGGTTTTGAGTTTGGAAATACAGTAAACAGGGAAATCAGTGCCTTTAATGTAAAGCCAGGTTTACACAGTACTGTTACAACTATATTTTAAGCTTATTACTTAAAATATTATAAGAGATCATGATCAAATCTTGTCCGGACCATTCCATATGTTAGAGTGCATGATGAAATATAGATCATCAATATAGATCAATAGATGCGTCATTAAAGAAAATTCTGCAATGTCAGTATCATCGTCAGTGATCGATTCAGCTTGTACTCCATTAAACTCAAATCTCACTCAAACTGAGCTTGAGCTAATGAGGTTTTTTCTGTTCTTCGGTGTGTTTTGTTTGCGTTTTGTCATCACTACTGTATTCGTAACTATTTCCATGAGTTTGTCAACATCTTGTAAATCCTCCTATTGGTGGCTTTTAGATGAGAAGCTTTGGCGTCAGCGGTCTCTGATTGGCTGCTGGTGAGATCACTGAGCTCAACTCATGAGCAAAGAATTCTTTAATGATACACACAGTGTAAAGCCACATTATCGTCGCATTAAGAACACCAAGATAACAGTTGTATTCTGAAAATGTTTTAGCTTTGGGATTAACTTTCAATGTTGTACGAACTCTTCTTTGAACGCCCCAATATGTGTGATTCCCCCCCCCCCCCGTCTCCTACCCCTCCCTCTCCAAGCGCGTATTAGAGCATACGGTGGCCATCAGGATCCCGTAGCGTACTTCCAAGTGCTTACGTTCACACTCGCTTGCTTTTTCTGTGCTAAATAATAAGTATGATTCTCCATTTTTTAAATTTGGCTTCTCAAACTTGCTCCAGCTCCAGCAAACACGGATTCCTCTTCTTTCTTCTTCTTCTTTGTCGTCCTTCCGGTGCTTCCTTCTCGATTCACGCTGCCGCTTGTAAAAACGTGGAAGACGCTCTCTATAGGTTTGTCCGTTCTGGGCTACTGTAGCGGCGCAACGTGGAGAGGTGGACCCTGCTCCCTGTGGAGATCTAAAGGGCTCGTTCTAAACCTACGAAAACACAACGATTCAGAGTTGCAGCTAATTATACACTAACGAGGACATGCTGATGAATATTATATTCCATTTCTAAGAATAGATTCGCCTAAATCCTACAGTCAACCTTTAAGCTTGCGTTTCTATGAATAACCATTTCACTGAAGATAGTCTGCTATACAGGTAAAGCTTTACTAGAAAGCAAAATGGCTTTATAATTTATTTATTTTTGTGGCTGGTTACTAGTTTTAATTACACACCATAAAAGAAGCGTAAACTCCTCTGTCCGAAAACTTAACGTTCCAGCTTCACCACTGACTAACAAAGCGCTGACACTGGAGACTCCTTCATACATGTTACATGAACAGCTTGTCTGCCTACATCGCAGAATACACATGTAAAGCGTATTTAAGCAAGTTGAGTAAGTTAAGGAGTAGTAGACAAATGCTAATTCCTGGATTAGCCTGAGCATCCTGGAATCTATAACTAAGAGATTCAATAACTGAAACAAAAACAAATACGCTGTTAGCTGTGCCAAGCATTGGAACAAGCAGAAGAGTATTTATAGGAGTCCAGAGTCCTTAACGAGACCAGAGACAGGTGCAAGCGATAATTAGTATGCATAAAGGAGCATGCTAATTTAGTCAATATCAGGTGTTAGCTCTTTAGAGGCGACACCAATTAACACTCAAAGTCAGGAGCACACAGTGTTACCATTTGAATGAAACATACACTGTGATGAGCAGTTGGAAAAAAAATGTATTTGGCTCAGATTTGTCAGTTTTTAAACTTTTTTTTTTTTTTTTTTTTTTTTTTTTTTTTTAAGTTCTCTATGGGATAAATATGCTTTTCAACAGAACAGACAATTCAGCTAGTTGATTAAATCTGCCAGATGCTGCATTACGAAACCCTTCACAAAGGCTTAGAAACTCATTTCCCATCACTCATTTCTCATTTCCCCATACTAATCAGTCTGTACAATGCAGAATCCACCAAAATTAGCATAGAAGCATTGTAGGATTTATTTAACAAAGTGTTTAAATAAAGTTCTGCCATATAACGTCCAGCTGTCCATGAGACAAACAAGATTAAACGACAGGGAGGAATAAGAAACAAAGGATAAGAAGTCAGAAAAAAAAAGCTAAAAACAAACAAAATAAGCTGCGACCTTTAAGAAAACGGATGAGCATATGGCAGTGTTCATGATTACAGCAGCAGTTCTAGAAATCTGCAGGATCCGGGTGAGATTTCTCAAATGTTAATACGTTTCTTCGGAAAATTTTAATTGCCCTGATTAGCCAGGAATCTAGCTACGAAGACAAGACTAAAGGGGTGAAAATGTAGCTACGTAGCCTTCAGACCCATGTTAATGCAAAATAATTAAAAATTCCCATTTCTGATACATCCAAGGAAATCGTAGGTGGATATTACATCAACATATTTTGACATGCAACATGCAACCAATTTTGTTAAGCTAATTAGCAGGAATGGATTCTTTGCTCCAGCATCTGTGACCTAAGCTAGCGTATTGAAGTGGTTTGAAACAAAACAACAACAACAACAAAAAAAAAAGAGCCCTTCGTGTGCTGCTCTTCATTCCATTAATCAGTAACGACCTGTGGAAAATACAGATCCCACTGAGTCTTTCAAGCTAACACGTAGCACGGTGTGGACTGAAATCAAGAGCTCCTTTCCTTTCTACCCACTGATGCATCCATCAGCAAGTGCTAAGATTTCAAAGCTTTGAGGCTCTGAACAAAGGCATTTGTTAGCATGAACAAAGTCAGAGTAGTTCAAATAAAGATCACCTTTAACAAGGACCATCAGTCCATTATTAGTCCTTTCCTGATGCAACATGTGGGCGTTTGACAAGTTTTAGATCTCACCATCTGGCACATAAGCGTAAAGCCTCGCTAATTGCCTGATACGCGCTTTGTTTTTAGCACAGAGACAGTTTCAAAGGCCAGCGTAGCTGTGCGATGCCACGGAGGTGGTCTTCACATAATGACCGATAACGTTCCCCCTTTTAGTCAAATCAGTCAGTGCTGTCATGTCAGTAAGCGCGAGCGTCAGAGTGGACTCCTCTTGTGAGGCCACATTAATGACTTTGCACGAGATTAGCTGAGGTAATTATTCGCTAATCATCAGGCTAATGAAGCTGTGAGAGTCTCGAGTGTCTCCGAGACATGACTCCGAGTGCTAGTTTGGAGGAAGAAAGAAGGAAAGAAAATATTAAAATAAATTAAGCAAATGTCAAGTGCCTGTCTCCGTCGAACTAAAAGCATGCAGGGACCCGGGAGTTGATGATTTGCAGCCTCGGAGAGCTACAGTTTAAGGTAATTAAGCAATTAAGAAAAAAAATTTCACAGATGTTTCATTACAACACAAATCCGGGCTTTAGGAAATTGGACATTTATGAGCATTAGTGAGCAGATATGGAGTCAGCTTGTGCTATTTACATCCCAATTAACACGTGTGTGCAGACAGCGGGGTCTGATCCTAGATTGTTATACTACTACAAATATGCATCAGGGGAGTAATTTAGTCCTGTCTCTGGGTTCTCGCTATTCCAGAGTGAATTACCAAGGGGTTTTAAACGCAAAGTCCGTAGGTTTCTAGTAAGCTATGGTCTGATGCATATAGCTGGATTTCATATAAATAACTGAACTCATTAAACCCACCCCTCAGTCGACCCATATGAACCTTTTCATGTTTATTCTCACCATTGTTAGGGAAGCTACTGTGCATTTTGTCAAGCAACAAGCTGGTCACGATTTAACCAGTGTAAGTGGTTACCAGAAGTAACTCCGACCATGCCGTAGCAGAGATTTTACATTTCTATTTGTAGACTAGTTTTAGCATGAAGCAGAACTTTACTAAGCTATAAAGGTCACAGGACTACTATCAAGTCACTCCACTGTTCTCAGTTCAGCTTGCTTCGGGAAATATTGAGCTAGTTAACATTAACAGGCATGTTAGATATTTTGCTAATTCTCTACTTGTAGCTAAGTACTCCTAAACACTGATTCTTTCAAATGTATAGCTGTGAGATTGTGTTTTGGGGACAGGTGTCCAGACCAGATATTGAGCATGGTTTAGTCGCTATTTGCCAAAGTGACAAAAGGTTTTTATCCCCCCATGAGGCCATTAGCTGAATATTAGCATCCAGTCATCCTCATGGAGTCAGGCTTTTGGCTACACCATGGTAAGGGGACATGACTGGTGGGGGTGTTGCTGTACAGAAGTTATTTGGAGTTAGCCACAAGTTCGTTACTGATTCGCTAGTTATGGAGTGAAGATGGCATTTTGTACACCGTGATGGCGATTTTCATCATTGCAAAGTTCATCATTGCCTGCTCTTCTTTGTGGGATGGTGGTCCAAGCCTGTCGGAGTAAGCTAGAGGCTCGATGAGAATGTGGTGCAAAGCAGGGCTTTAGGTGCTTTCGGATAGGTGGGGGATAACTTTAGGACCCATGGGGACCATGAGACCCATGTTGTTCAAGGTTATGTGCACTACTGTAACCCAATTGCAAGTAAATCTTGTTTGTTTTGCAAGCTTGTACCATACAGAGTTTTCTTGCTGGTTCAAAAATGTCTGAGTCGTGTCCCAGGACTGCCAGAGAGCCTCTGTTGGACCTTGATCAAGACCCCCTGGCTTCATTTGCTCAGGTATGCGTTGGTTAGCATTCTGTCTCATGTGATGACTCACCCATTTAGCTGAACGTGGGATGCACTAGAAGAGCATCACCTGTGATTGCCACCACCTGTCTGTTTGTTGGTTGTGTGTAAATAGAGCAGGGCTCTGCTCCTCATACATCATTTAACAAATCCAAGATTTAAAAGAAAACCATGCCAGATTTACTAATCCTTATCATTCCAGATAGATTAATTCGGTTCTTTGAACGCATATGCGAACAGGTAGCTTATATAGAAGTCTCGTGTGAGTGGGTTACATATCCTAATACATTTCTTCACCATTATAAACATACTCTTTTCTCTACCTCTTCTACAGACTCAAATCTCTTTCTTCCCCCCAAGATCCTTTCATCGTTTCATTTGTAATTTAGCCATCCTGTAATTCCAGAGGCTTTTAGGAAACATGGTAAAATACCTTCTGGATTAGAGGACTATTAGCAATCTGCTGTAGTGACTAAAGCGATTGAAATTGAGCCTTTCCTCTCGGGAGAGATAACAGCGCACAGGCAGGGGGTCGAACAGGAAGGCAGAAGATGCTTGCCAAGAATTAGCATGATGTCCTTCTTACAGAGTGGAGCTCCTTGAGCATATGTCAAGTTGGATGAAACTTATAAATATTGCACAAACATTCACCAAGTGAATAAAGAGAAGACTTCTCTATTGCATTCTGTCATTGGACAAGAACATTAGATGAAGGAGAGATGAGTGGGCGGTCCAGATAAGCTGTAGCTTTGAGATGACAAGTCAATGTGTCATTTAAGCAGTGTTTGGGCAACACCGGCGGTCTCGCCTGGCACCTCTGCAATCTTATTAAGGCGGTTCTGATTCTGAACATTTGTGATAAATGTTGACGGACAGATTTTTGAACTGGGTGTTCCAGTCTCGCCATGACTGTGTGTTTTGGCTGGAGCTCTTTCGATGACTTCATCTTGTTGCTCCATATCAGGATTTTCGACTGAACAGCCATGGAAACTCAACAATTTAAATGTTCTTTTAAGGACTTGAATATAAATATATATAAATATGAAAATGATAAAACCTGGCTTAGATCACGACTGAAGAAATTCCTTTGCTGTTTGTATTTTTGAGTTGTTTATGGTTTTCACTTGCCTGACTGTTGCTTTAAACTGTTTCAGATTTAACAGTGGCAATTTCATGGATAGAAAAAGAAATGTCTAAAACGTGGATTTTCCATTCAGTGGAGCAACAGAAAACACAGTCGGAGCAGTGCAAAGCTATTTTTTGGACCCTATTATCACAATTATGATATGTATACATATTTGGAGCTTGTAATGTAGGATGAAATTGTACTATTCCTGCCAAAAACCACTGACTACGTCACCCCATGTGCATAATTTGATGTTAAATGTAAAGTTGGATCTGTAAAAGCATTCAGTTTGAACTAGTCATAGTGGTGTCGGGTTTATGTCCTTGACAGACACAAAATTCTTGTACTTGTTTACCAGAACTGATGTACATTATGAGCTGGGCCTTGAGTCAGAACGGGCAATGAGCAGGATGTTGTAGACTAAAACCCTCAGTAGACTTCAGGAACCAAAACAAATCAGCTCTAAACGTTCTTCACTGCAGCTTTGCTCCAGACCTGGAGACTTTTGTCCCAGACCTGCTAGCAAAGATTCAAAGCTAGCACAAACTATGAAACATGGCCCATATCTTTGCAAAGCAACAGCCATGTAGAAAATGCAACTAATAGTTGAAATCATCGTAGATACCTAAAAGGAACCTGTAGCTATTTTCTTTAAAATGTGCAAAATGAATTTAAACCTACATTTGGAACACTGGACAGAATTGCTCACAATACCAACAGAGATGATTAAAAAGGTACTCTGGTGGAAACAAACATAAAATACAGTTCCGGGCACCAGGACTTAATGGATGCTTGAAGGGTTAGAGCCTGATAGAGCGTGGCTCATGTTGGTGGAGTTATTGAGAGAAAAGAAACTTTTAGTCATATTCTGCTTTATAAGATTGGTTTTTGCGGTCATGATGACTGTAGAAGTAAAATGAAGTTGCAGTTATAATAACCATCCTTGTTCATATGAGTTAATAGAGTGTTGCATGACTGAAAATATATTTTGAACACTTGAAGAACTTTTCACCTGAAGTTGGAAGGAAAGCTGACTATTTTGTACCTCAATGAGGAAACAAAGTCGCATAAAGAAGTCCAGACTCTACGAGTCTCACATACATGGATTCTTCCAGACTGTGAAAGTCCTCAGTAAATACATGCAAACGACTTCTGTGTTCACGCTAGCCCGACTTAACTCCTAGTCCTGGAAACTCTAATTATAAATATAGTTATCAATGTCTAGCTAACTGACTATTCGGTAGGCTCATTCTGTTAAAGGGTTTGCTGTGCAGACATTCCAATTTTGTCATTCTGGAGATGTCTTGAAATAAGCAAGGCTCTGCAAAAATGCAGCACATAAAACCCTGACATCAAGAAAAGCTCTATGAGCAGGTCATTTGTGAGAAATCCTGCCAGCGAAAGCAAAGGTAAAGGGATCAATATACAGCATAGTCTTCTTTTGGCACAAGGGCTCGATGTGATACGTAATACCAGCCGAGATATAACCTTTTCCATCCATGCCTTCACCACATGATAGGTGAAGTGAACAACGCATTCTCTAGTGGTGGCAGAGCTAATAAAGGGCACCCGAGCTCACAATCCAGCAGCTGACGAATTCCACAATGAAGATCTTCCATGTCTTATTGCAGCACCTTGCATCATTATGCTTGGCAAAGAGGAGATCCTGGTTTCAAAAGTTTGTGGTTAAAAAAAAAAAGCAAAGAAAGATGGGGCCATCACAAGTTACTTCTCCCTTTCCTGAATTCTGTACATGGCAGATATCTGTTTCGACGATGTGGGAAATGGAACAGTTCTAAGAAAGTTTCACAGTTAATAGGGATCGCTGATCTGGGAGTCATGTCCTGTAGGGGGCAGTCACTTGCAATGACTCATTTGTTATTTTAGAGGGAATATATTGGGAAATAAAGAAAAATTAAGTTTGTAAGTAGATGTGGCATTCGAGTACAATCAGAAATAACTGCAGGTTTTGGCTTTAATTCGAATTGGAGAGCTCTAATAAGAATTTCAGGGGTTCAGTTTTGGTCAGAAATAACAACATTTAACATTATAACTCCTAACCTTCACTTAGGAGTGGTGGACTTTTGGAGTCCATGCCATTCCCCGACACCCGCTCACCTGTTCCCCGTCCTGAACTTGGCTTTTCAAGAAGCACTACTGATACCTGTAAAATATTGGCCAACAATCGTCCAGGACAGACCTTGGCACTTTTGACATAGACATCGTCATCGACCGGTTCCCTCGAGTCAAGTCAAAGAGGCACAACATAATTATTTCACTCTCAAAGAAACCCAGGAGCAGACAATCAAAAATTCATTACAGACAGAAAGTCAGGGAGGCAGAAACAAACACGGAAAAAGATGAAAGAAAAGTCTGGACAAGACACAAAAGGCAACAATAAAAGCGGCTGGATAGACTAGACATCCACAGCGACAAGAAAAAACTGAGAAAATAAACAAAGTACAGACAGTAACTAAAGCAAAAGGGGACGAAAAGACCAAAACAGCAGAGAGACTAAAAAGAAAAAAAAGAATCAACAAAACAGCAGAAGGAGGACACAAAGACAAAATAAATGGAGACACAACAAAGTGGCAAGAAATAAAAGAAACAAACAAACAAGAACAAAACAAGCTCTAATGGATATGTTGAGAACATGGAGACAATGAAGCGACTGGAAGTAATGATTCATGACAGAGTAATGTAGTACACAATATGTGTAAGATAACTCTTACAATCAAATGTGTCCGTGTGCTGAGTGTGTTAAAGAGGAAATGACAAAGAGCTCAGGATCGTTAATGTTTCTTAATATGGCAGAACACACCTGCTAGGTTTGGTTAGCGTCAGCGCTATAAAGGTTGTTTTAGTCACGTTGAGGCTTTTCATGTTCGAAGTAAATGTTGATATTCCTGAGAGTTGTGTCTCGTTTCTACCCTCACTGATATGATGCTATATAAAACCAGACTTTGCGGTTTGAGTGCTCCACAAACATCTTGGAAAATGGCCTTAGGGTCAAGGGTCAGGGTTAGGATCTGCATGGCTAAAGATGTCTTCGAGAATGGTGTTTAACATTCGGCTGTCTCAGCGCATCATATGCTTTTAGGAACGAGAGTGCTTTAAGTGTTTAAGGATTCATTGGATAATTAAGACCTTCTTAGCTTCCCATCCTGACATGCTGACGGTCTCGAGGGACAACCGAAGAACTCTTAAGGATGTAGGACGCTGCCTTCTTCTCAAAATGGTGCTAAATTGCAAAACATGTTTCTCCCGACCCCAATTCAAGCTCCAGATGTTATGGCCGAAGCCCCAGATGCTTTCAAATCCTAGAAACACCCATGGATACAGGGACGAAAATAACAAACAAACACAGTCAAGCAATGTCATTCCCGGTTTTTTGTTAGCTCACTACTTGATATGCGTGACGGCTGGCAGTGTTTCCAAAATAGCTCATACTTGGCCAGAAAGAGACACACAGTTTGTGACAACATTTCTGCACCAAATGCAAAAGGCCAAGCTAATCAAATTTCCTGTCAATCCCTATGAAATGTTGCATGCACCAGAATTGAATAGGTGTCACTTTAATTTTAGATTGAGACACTCACTGGTGCAAAAGCATGGACTTGCACGGCCACTCACACTCACACACACAGACACACACACACCTAATTCTACAATCACGTAAAATTATCGAGCCGCGCATCTCAGATTTCACTGCTCTCACGTAACATACTGTACCTGATTCTGCTTTGGGAGACCATGGTTAATTTAGCTGATGAGTTTAATCATGTGTGTTAGAGCGCAGGAAACATTAATCCACCATATTGCTGTTTTCTCAAGCATCTCATGAATTGCATCAGGTGTGTTGGAGGATGGAATCAACGAGGCTAATCCCACAGCCTGGAGGCCAACAATGCTGTGCAGATTAGTTTGGGTTTGTTTTGTTTTTTTGTGCACCTGAGTCAGCTCATGTGCTAATTAGTGAGTGTTTCATGAGTTGAATCAGGTGTGGTAGAGCAGGGAAAACGCAATACTCGGATTGAGAAACCAAGTCCCAGGGCATGCTCAAATGTCAGTTCCATTTCTGGAAACACCTTGCTTTGCATGTTTTTTTGTTTTTTTTCCCCTCCCTCATTTTCCATGATCTAACATAGCCAGTACAACTCGTCAGCTAATATTTAAACCCTTTGTGAGCTGGATGTGAAGGAAAAAAAAAATGTGGCACCAGGATCTGCTGAGATGTAAAGTTTAAGCAATGATTACCAATGGAGGGCTTGTATGGACCCTGGAACACCGTGGTGTCAAAATCCAGCACTGAATTGTCCTTGGGGAAAAAAATGAATGGGTAATATTATAAATGTTCTATGTTTCTTACAAAACAAACTTTAAGTAGTGTAATAAAGTGTAATTTAATGACCTTTTTCTCCTTCAATTGTTTAAAGGGTGACGATAGCCTTCCTCGATTTCCTGTAATTGCCCTGAAACCAATCCGAACAATCCAAAAACGTGTTTTCACACTGCAAACCATGGTTTGATCAGACCAAATTTTGGTCCAAAGTAGTTTCACTCCTGCTGTTTTGGCTCAGACCAAACTGAAAAGTCCTAAGGACCAAACCTTAGGTGTGATCTAGCCATATTGGCTAAAGTGCCATTTGAATCTGTGATGACTGTAAAAAGACAACTACAAATTTTAGCTCTAGCAACACAAAGCAAATAAGTATATATCGGGATGTAGTTACTTTCACAAAGAACCCTGACACTGGAAACTTAGACTAGAATCCATTTGCATTATGAACTGAAGAAAATACATATACGTATAAGCGCATGCTCTTATCAAAAGATATCAAAAGTCACTGATTGTTTCTTCATGACAAAAGCCAAAACACACTGCAAATTGTTGCGGAAGCAAATGGATGTTCATGTTAGACTGTAAGAAGGTGATAAAACCGAGACAAGATATTTTCGCTTCCATTTGACGGGACACATTTGAGGTCTTTGCAAGCAGTGAGTGATTTTAAAATCAAATGAATCAGTACTACAGCTTATATTGGGTTATTTTACACTCATATGTTTGCTGTCACTCTTGAGTACTTAAGTAAGCTCTTTGGTCCTGCATATTATTCATTTGTTTGGTACTGAATGAATGAAGGAGTTTTAAAGAGGATGTATCTTTAAATGTATTTTTCTGACTGGATCAAATCGAAGATATCTTATTGAGTTTTGCGTTTCAGTTTTTATTAAAAACTACTTACCATTGAGGCACCATCCAAACAAGTCATTAAACTGGGGAGTTGAGGGTTAAGGATCCGGCGTCTGCTCCCAATAACACTGACCGTTCTGGGATTTGAACTTGCAGCCCTTTCAGTGACTAATGCAGAATCGTAATCACAAAGCTAGACCCGCTTTTATTCGAATATTCAGTCAATGTGTACTTTCAAGGTCGGTACTGCTCTGCAAAAAGCTCCCTGCTTGTCAGCACATCTCTGCTAAAGTTAGATTTGATGGACATGTCCATATCTTCTTAACCTAATAATCCCAAATCTAATTTGATCTCCTAGAAGAGGTGAGAGATTGGGCTTCATTCAGACCGCAAAAGGCAAAAATGTTCAGAGATTCATATCTCGCCTTCGTCGGCCTCGGCTGCATTTACTGGAGATGAGGAAGTAATTAGGTATAGAGCCAGACTGATATTTGTGTTTTAGAGAAAGATGGAGAGAGATTTTAAGGAGATGGTGGGGGGGGTCAGAATAAAATATATAGAGAGAGATGAAATGAGATGATATCTGGCAAAGAGTGGATATTATGTCTTTTCTTAAAAGAGTGATAATTCACAGGATCCTTATCTGGATTCAAGAGTATCATTTTGCAAGGTACACGTTGAGGATCTGGCTTCAAATAGGCCATCTTTAAAAAAAAAAAAAATAGAACCTTTTAAAAGCCATTTGATTGACATATTGCAGATGGATGTACACTGATGATATACTGCTTCTCCAAAAATACACGCCATCTGTAAACATTCAGCCATCAGATAAATATCACTAATGCAAACGACTCGGGATAACTGGTGCTCCTGCTGTAGAACGCCATCCATCATTCTGAATTAAGTTATATTCCATTAAATAAACGGTTGCAGTCGGATGGTTGCATAGGGATAGTGGCTGTTAGGCGGCACATTGTTCCAGGTGATTGCCTGACTAATCTGATTTTGTCTGGATGTGCACCCTCACGCTGCTGAGCTTCTTTATGCATGTGCACCAGAAACTGTGCGTAATAGGGCACATTAAGCATACTCGCTGACCCAGAAAATGGTACAATCAAACCAGTTAGCGATGTGATCGCTTCAGCCATTTCATGGCCACTTTGTGTATTTTTTCCGGGCAGCATTTCTATAGGGACTTGTGCTTGTGCTTTTTGCAGTTCTTGTGTTGTGATAGATAACTAAGCATGGCTGTTTGCGTGTGTTATTTGGCGATTAAATAACGCAATTTTTTTGTACCAAAAAAGAAATATTTTAGATTTTCAAACATAAGGGAAGGGATTATTCAAAATGAGTTTGCACAGAACCTCCGCAAAGGAAGCCGGAGAACTGCACTCACATGGTCAGGGAAGACTGGATCATAAAATAGCTTAATCTCAGAGGCCCGGTTTATGCAGATTTGCATGAGTCAAGGTCATAGTTTTTCTTATCACTTTATTCATATGAAATCCAACTCAATTACTCATGCTTGGTGGAATTACTCAGGCTGTGGTGATCAGGTTATGGGGGTGTAATTATATCCCAGTGTGTTAGGTTGGAACAAAGCAGGAAAAATAATGGGAGCTCAGTGGTTAAGGTTCTTTACTTGCGACCTAGTTAGTACAAATCCACACTGCAATCAAACCTCTGTTGGGTCCTGGAGCAAGTCCCTTAACCCTCAGTTGCTCAGGTCTATGCCTGGACTGGATTCTGCATCAATTATAAGTGGCCTTAGTCTGAGAAAGATATGATGTTAAGACATGGTTAATTGTTGATCCACATGCACCTTAACTTACAAGCTGCAGTGCTGCATAAGGATAAAATACAGTCCTATTCCAAACCATCCATGGTATTCCTAATGCCAACTCTATATCCCCACAGGTCCATCTCCACCACATCCCCACCAGTCTTATCCTTCTATCCACCCTGTCCCTGTAAGCCACATTTACCGTATTCCCATAATCCCCACACCCACAGGCCCCATCTATATATCCACCCTATAGGCAGGCCTCATCTCTCTCTGCACCCAATCCCTATATGCAGGCCTCATCTCCATATCCACCTCATCTTTACAAACCCCATGTCCATGTTTTCTACATCTCCTCAGACCCCATCTCAATATCAACTCCATTTCCTCAGGCCCCATCTACTGTATGTCCCCACTACATCATTACAAGCATGTCCCAATTATGTATTCATTACATTTATTCTTGTATCTACCACAATTCTATGAGCCCCATCTCCATATCATCCATGTCCCTGCAGATCACCACCCCATCTCTGCATCCACCAAATTCCCACATGCCCCTATATCTGTATCCATCATATAACCCTGGGCCCCATCACAGTATCCTTGACCTCATCAGCCCCATTCCCATAGGCCACATCAAAACTAAAGCCAGGTCCTTTCTCCATCCTCACCCTATCCCTACAAACCTCATTTCTGTATCTGCTACATCCCTACAGACTCTCCATAGCCACCATAGAAAGGGTCTGTAGGTATGTGGTGGATACGGA
This sequence comes from Notoglanidium macrostoma, assembly GCA_030068235.1. NCBI lineage: Eukaryota > Metazoa > Chordata > Actinopteri > Siluriformes > Auchenoglanididae > Notoglanidium > Notoglanidium macrostoma. Next base: position 951,235 of record JAQQZR010000013.1, on the reverse strand, counting down.
GATGAACTCTGTAGTGAGATCATGGATACTGCGATTGAGCCTCATCTCTTACTTTCCCTGCTTGGTCACATTTAATAAAAATGTCTCTTCTATCCTAAAAATTGAAAGCTCTACATTTGCCCTTACATATTTTACCAATTATTCATTTCTCACCTTGTTTTGCACATAGGCAATTTGCCCATTTGGCAAATTTGTTCACTATTTCATCCCAATAATGAGCAATGGCTCACTTGACAGCTTTCACAACACTTTGAAAGTTCTATTTAAAATTCCGTCTCATGTCTCGTCACTGTCATGAGACGGTGACTCAGGCAGAGTAGAGTAAAACGCAGCTTATTCAATAAGTATCCAGTCAAAAGCACCAAATCAGGATCCACAATCAGAATACACATGCTAATACCATTCCTTTAGGAATACCATGACTTGGCAGTCACCACCACCAGACTGATTACTTCCCTTTGCCAGTAGGCCACCGCAGTCTCTCATTACCATGTCACACAGTGGTCATGATGGAATTAACTACTAGTTGGTATGTTTTACAAAGTAAGAGAGTAGGCTATGCAGCAAGTTCAGCCATTGTTGGAAGAAATGGAGTTGTCAGCAGAGAGCCGCACTAAACCGTAATCGGAGGGCTCATTCCTATTCAGGATTACGCCCACGCTCTCTCGGGTCTACACACTCATGAGTCTATGTCCTACCAGGAAAACAAACAGTTTGAGCAAGCATGTGTAAAGGCCCTGAATAATTCACCTCATGTGGCTTGTCAGTTGTCCCGGTACCAGTGTCCAAACTCGCCCTCCCGGATTGACCTTCACTATGCTCTGAATCCCAATGAGCTCCAGGCAACATCTCCGGCCCTCGCACGCATTACGCATTCACAACGCAGAATGAAGATTAAAGCCAATTTATTCTGGGCCGAAACTATTCGCATGACATGAACATTACCGATGTTGGCAGATGCATTTAGAAGATTGGAGAAAAGCCGATTGTACTGACAAGCCGAATGTACGAGGGCAGAGACTTCTCAACAAAAATAAACAGCGATGGCACACCAACACAACCTTTCATGGCTAATATTGCATTGATTTGGAACAGTACTCATGAATTCATGAGGCTTTCATCTCATGAATTCACTTCTTTACAGAGAGGCAATTCGTTCGCTTGCTTAACAGAGTCTTGGGAAGTTTTTCCTTAAAGAAAATTCACAATATGAAGCAAAATGTTGGTTAATAAGCATTCAATCCAGTCCACTGCACTTTATAACAGCAAGAACGTCAGCCTTTTCCACTGACCTTCAAAAAAAAAAGAGCTTTTTATGTGCATGAATAGTCACTTCATCCAATGTAGAAGTTTATTAGACCTTATAATGATACTGTTTCTCGGAAAGTCTTACAATGTATGTATGTCAGTCATTATGAATTCAGCGTAGATTCTAACAATGTAAAGAGAACTGTTTATAGATAGACGTACAGAGTGTAGATGTTTGCTGCTGGTTTTCGATTTTGACTTTATTCAGTGTTCTGAGTGCTCTGAATTTAAAGTACATTTTTACAGAACCACTCACGTTTAGATGGTCCAGAAGAAGAATCGATAAGTTGATAAGGTATACTGGTGTGAAGAGGGCAGAATGCTCCAAACAACCACGCACTGATGCAACGTTCGGTCTATCTTTAGGCCACCAAAGTTCCTTCAGGTCTGGGTTTCAAATCAGCACAGTGCTAGCACAGGACCATTTAAACAGGATGTTTAGTCGACCAAACAGGGCTCCGTAAAAATCACATTATTTGCATAATATTTATCTCCACAGTGTTGGGACTTGTTATGATTTTCTACTTGGGTTTAGAGGTAATTCATCTTTGTCACATTAGGATTTTTATTATTCCGCAGAAAAATCTGAATCTGTGAGAAACTATAAAAGGATCTTTTTTTTGTTTTGTAAAAAACTTTTACAAACATCGCATAGAATCTGTGTATGAGACAATGTTGTGCTCTTTTTAAAAAAAAAAATCCATAGCTTACATTTTGTGCGATACAGTATGAACAGATACGTGATATGATATCAAATGATGATCCTAATGGAAACGTTGGCGCACTGCGTGCAGTCGTCGGGCCTTTTTTTCAACTGAACAGTGCTTCAGGCTGTAGCTCATTAGCCATGCATGTGTTCATTCAGCCTTCCATCAGACACGTAACCTACTGCGAATATGGGTGAGTGTGTAATATCAGGGATGAGTTACTTGCCTGGAGATCATCAGCTCAAGAAGATCACTCTGAAGAACGCTCTGACCTTTTACAAAGACCTCAGCTGTAGCGCTCTGCTCCATGTGTCGCTTCTTAATTTGGTTAATGCTAATCAAGCCTTAATTTTTAATTTTAACCAAGCCATAGATTTGGATAAGTAACAAAACGTTTGCAACTGGATTAGAAAAAAATAGCCCTTACGTTCATTTGGTTGTTTTGAATACAATTTGACCACAGGGCTGGATTAGCAGCGAAGTGTTCAGCTGTTTTTACTAACATCGCAATAAAAACTGTGAGCTACAAAAATTTGTGCTACCTGTCAAGATGTGCTACTTAGCAGTTAGGTGTTAGGTTTAAAACTGTAGTCAGTACGATTTAGTCCATGTAAAAAAAAAATCACCTTGACACTTCTCGGTTGCGTCTTTGCAACAGTAGGCTCATCGGTATCTCATCGATTAGCTGCTAACTTTAGCTTGTTAACGCAGAAACTGACAGATGTTCATGTGCATGCGATCAAAACCAAGTTGCGCGGAAACGGCCTAACCCTAAGGTGTTTCAGCGTTCCTGGTGTGGAAACGATCGTGTGCACGGAGAAACGTTTTCACATAAATTCTGTGTTTTCAGCTTAGCGTGGACGTTGCATAAGAGCGCAGCTGGAACTAGCAAGACATCTACTAGAAAGGGCTTCAAGAAGAACCTTTAAACCTTTAAAGAACGGCGCAGACCTCGCATTGGAGGGTTCCTATCATTTTTAAATTCTAGGGTTTACTGATTGTTAATCACACTGCACGCTGCAGAAGGATAAACAACAAGTGTATGTAAGTAGGCGTGTTTATCTCATATATTCATTTAACACACAGTAGAGCATTTATAATAATAAGTAGATGATTTACGAAGACATTCTTTCGCCTGATAAACGAGGCCCTGTGTTAGAAAACATCAACTACGCTGCTAAACAAGCAGAGGAATTCCCAGTGGAGCCCTCATTCGCAGACGGACATTACAGCACCTGAGACGCTGTGTCTGTGGACACGAGAGCCAGTTGTTGGTGCTGATGTCCACGCCCATGAGGACGCTGAGATGTTGCAGACGTCATGCTGGAGACTGAGCACAGAATGAACTTCCTGCTGTAAGTCCTCCAGGAATTAAGACCTCAAATCCATCCTGCAAATAAGACCTGGGATCGATGGCAAGCCTGAGACTGACGCTGTGAGGTCGGAAACAGTGCAACTTCTTCACCACAAAACATAATTCACGTTGACATTCATGTAATAGAAACATTTCCTGGAAGACGCTGCTTCCGATCAGGTGATGGCATTAAATAAGCTTTTAGAATGAAAGCTGCGTCAGTTAACTGAAAGATTCAATAAGATGCCTAATATTAAAAAGAATTTATGCTGATATTTAAAGAGTTTTTCTGTTGAAATGAGGGATACAGTTCTAATCAATGGAGCTAAGCATTCTCACCACATATTTATGTGATACAAAAAAAAAACCCATCTTTTTATATTTTAGCAAGGGAATATTTTACATATTAAAAACGTACCTAATGAATTAGTTTGTTGTTGTTATTAAATGATTCATTAATTATTTATTCAGTTCCTAGGTTATTAAATCGTCTTAATTTATAATAATTCAGACTTTGATATCAATTGTCTTACGGATTTGAAGTGAATTTATCTTATTTCACTGGAATCATTTTTTTTTTAGAGACAGGAAAAACGTAGATCTCCTAAAAGATCATATCAAATTTTATTTTATTATATACTTAGCTATATTATATATTACATAATAACTTATATAATAAGTTATATATTTTATTTATTTATATATTTATTTATTTTATTTTAAGTAGATCTGCTAATATGTAGGGAATTTGTACTGCTAGAAAAAACAAAAAGCTCTTGAAAGCTCCGGCAACAACATTTGGTATGTTTTACCCCTACAAATGAAATGTTGTCCCCTAATTCTTTTCTTTCTTTTTCCTCTAAAGTTCTCTCAATTGCGACCAAAGTGCTGGCATTTGGAAGTGTGTTTTCTCCCGATAATGAATCCCCCCAGAGGTCCTGTTGAACCTTTTCCCAATTCCACTGAAAGGCTGCTGTTATTTAGACTGAGATTACTAGCAATTAATCTAACAATATGAAAAAAATGTCATACATGATCATTATTCTAATTTAGCATCACCTCGAGGTGAGATGATCGACCGTGAAGTGAATATCTGCTCTAGATATTCACTCCTCACTTATAGAGATACCAGTGGGAATTACTCTGGGCTCGCTTTAACTTCCCAGCTTGGTATTACCACATTTTCAACCTCAACCTGTATAAGAAAAAAAATTTTAAATGGCCGCCTCCATGAAATAGTCGTTCTTGTCGGATGTCACACACCTTCCTGAATTCCTGAGTAGAAGTTCCAAGCTTTCTAAGTTTTTTTTTTGTAACAATTTAGAAATTTCAAGTTATGAGTTTTTGATAAATCCAGAATTAGCCCTTACTTCATCTTTACCTAAAGAGACTGATGAAGCAGCACTTTAGTCTCAAGTGTGTGAACAGATCAGCCTCCGTCAGCACCGTCATTCTGATTGAACTTTAATGCCATTGAACGTCGCTGGAAAGTGGTGAGTGGTTTTTGTTTTTATGTGCAACAGCAAAACCTGATTATTATTATTATTATTATTATTATTATTATTATTATTATTATTTATGATTGAAGAACCACTAACTTCTCATGGGAATATAAAAAAAATACCCCTACAACCAAGATATTTGCACTAGAACCACTAAATACATTCAAATTATTTCAATATAAAAATATATAATAAATAATACAAACTATAAATTCCAACATATTTTCAATGCATTTCAGGTGGAGATTTACTGATCCTTTTTTCCTCATAAATAAATATAATGATCATACTTAATCAGAAATACAAAATTCGATATCTTTCTAATTTGTTCCGGAAATGTAGAACAGCGATCCGGTTTTCCAGAGCCCCAAACAAATCATCGTTCCCTCAGTAAAAAGAAATCAACTGAGATTTATTCAGATACATTTTTAAGATTGTTTTTATGTAAAATTCTTACTTTGCATTGTTTTACAGTACACTAGATCATACAGTTTTACTATATGAACCATGATACAATCCAAAATCAAATCAACAAAGGTTTCATTTGTATTCAATTCTATTAAATGTGTACATTTTTTTTTTTTCTTTTTTGAAGAGAGGAAATGTTAACTGGGATTGTAGACAAACTGATTTTGGTCTGTTGATGATAAGAAAGCATAAAAATGTTACCTTTTTGTAACAATCCCGAAACACAAACACGCCGCCGTGGGGATTTTTTTTTTGTGTTGTTGTTGTTGTTGTTTTGGAGTTGGGCGACAAAAATTCTAAGATTAAAAAAAAAAAAAAAAAATATCATCAAACATTCTTGGATACAAAATGTTTAAAATAAACTTTCTCTTTTTATTATTATTTATTTAGTTTCTTATATACATGGCATAATCTTGTGCTTTGTTCCCAAAAAAGAGAAGAGTCCAAAAGGAAAGAAGACCAAAAGAAAAAAGAAAGAAATTGGACTACATTAGAGGCGTCTTTCCTGTTTTAACTGTTTTCAAAACGGAGATAGACGTTAATTAGCGTTCCTCTTTTTGCCGGTGTGTTCTGCTGCGACTGGAGGATGGTTGCGGGTGAACGTGTGCTTTTCCGACAACAGCAAAGGCACCTGTGTATCGCGTCATTAGAAAAACACACACACCCACTCGAGCGTGCACACGCATGTGCGTGTGCTCGTTTTCGTTAGCCTGGGCCGGCCTCTCGGCAAATCTTCCCACAAGTCTCCACTGGGGCAGAGCCTCATACAAAAATAGAGAGGGAGGACCAAAAACAAGAGGAGAGGAAAAGGAAAAAAAAAACCAAAACAAGATCCACGTCGAGTTTCTGCTCCGTTTACAGATTGGGAAGATGAGGCTGCTATCGAGCCGAGTTTATTCCTATTCCTGAATTCCTGAAGGAGGGAAAGAGGGAAGGAGGGAAGAACAGATGGAGAAGAAGACAGGAGAATGAGTAGGGAATGCGAACAATGAAACTAAGGAAACGCATAAAGGACTCAAAACAGGAAACTGAAATAAAGGTAGGAATTGTGAATAACCGGGAATAAAAAATCCTGTCCGATCTAATAATATTCCGAGCGATGTGAATATGGCAGATGAACAGGATGAGGAAGGAAAGAGGGAAGGAGGAAGAAAAGGAAGGCCTTTCTGGTGTCGGGCGAAGCCCCCGCGCCGCTCTCAGCTCCATAAACACACACTGTTGGTGGTCTGGCAGGTGGAGGCGCTGTCAGCAGGGGACAGGTACAGCTTGCCGCTCGGACACACGCACACCTCGTAGACGGTGTGTTTTGGGTAGCTGGTGCCCGGGCTGAGCAGCGGGTCCGCGCTGCCATGTGGAAGATTCGGCAGGCGGATGGACTTGGCGTTGAGAAAGATCTGGAAGAGATCAGAAAAGAAATAGGAAGCTCAACTACATTCCACACAAACAATCCGCACGCAACTAATCCGCTTTACCCGTTAACGATGACAGTCACTGTAGACAGAAACCACAGATCTGGCCCCAGTTTGGTGGATAAACCACATTTGTATCAACACTTTTACATCGTCAATGACTTAGCTCCGCCCACCTGCCACAGTCGGATGGTGCCGGACGTATCCTGCAGCGTTATACATACACTGAGGAACATCGCTTTCCTCTGTAAACCTCAAGAATCACACATTTTTTGTAAATATTTCTTTACTATATTCAGAACCAAAACTCTCAGTTTCTAAAGGACCCGCATTCGCGACATTTCTAACAACATCCAATGGCTAGATGGTTTACAAGCTGCGGAAATATTTTGTGGATGGAAAAACAATCAGCTGTATTTTTCCACCTACGAAGCGTAAAAAAGTAAAAAAAACAAAAAGTTTCCTCAACCATGTTCACCATCAAGGCTTCCTTATGGATAATTATTCCAAAATATGATTCCGCTTTCAACCCTTTCTGATAGGCTGTAGGGTTCTACATAGAACCTTTAAGAGGTTCCTCCAAGGGACGACCAAAGAACCATTCGGGGTTTGGAATTTTCCAAAGGAATCTCGAAAGGAAGGCTGTAATCTGATTGGCTAGGTGCGCCGCGTCACTTCCTGTGTATGGAGTGGATTTCTGGTGTCTCGGGAGTGGGCGGAGTCAGAGATGCATACTGATAACATCACCTGGAAAAGGTGTTTCACGTTCTACATGAAATAATTACCTTCATCGTGTCTATAGCTCGATCTGGTGCTTGTTTTTATATTTCCTGTGTGTGTGTGTGTGTGTGTGTGTGTGCTTAATATCTCAGACACGCAGAGCGCATACTTCCTGTGTTATTCCGTGTCTATTTGCTACGCCGGCGCCTGATCGGCAAGTGCGTGGGCTGATGACTGTGAGCAGGGTTTATCTGCTAAGCCACACCGAATCCCCAATTTCACCTCTTGCTCGTCGCTTCTATGTTTATCAGCGCCAAACTCCAGAGCGCGGGGTCGCTGAAGGACACGGCAGAGCGTGTGATCTCCACCATAACTCACGGAGATGGAATATTTCTCACGACGAGAGCGAGGCAAAGAACGAGAACCTAATTATTATGAATAATGGAGTGTGCGGTGTTGATGGTGTGTATCTGTCCAAACAGAAACACGAACGAGGAATCGCGCGTCCGAGCGCAGGCGCCCGAGACGTCACATCTGTCACTCCGTCTTTTTCTGCGAGTCTCTGCTCCCCTGCGCCTTCATCCTGTTCCTGTCGTTTGTCTCCGAGACAATCTGTTCAAGACGAGGTTGTTATATGCCTCTGCGTCGTAAGCACGCGGCGAGGAACGCCGTCTCGATGAGTTAATGTGCGTGAGGCGGAAAACTCTCATGTCACATGCAGATTCAGTAAAGTAATCAGTGATGGGTGGTGCGATGAACGGATGAAATTGTAACCAGAACTAGAAATTGTTGGAATGACTCTGAATATGAATCATGCTGTCAACCCCATAAATATTTAGCATTTAGCTTTCCTTGTTAGCACCATGCAGCAAGGCTGTTTTCCTGTTGTACCTCTTCATGGAGAATTTACAGCAACACAGAATTTACAGCTGACGGAAACGCAACAGCTTCCATTTTGAAAGAGAGAAAGATGGAGCCCTTTGGGTGGGTTTATGAGGAGAGGTAAAGTCTCCCAGCGGAGGTATCTGCACTCATTAACGCCTGCCGCTCTCACACGGGCACGAGAACGCCTCGCTAGCGCCCTGTTTACCATGCTAATGTGCGTGTGTGTGCATATGGATGGAGTCGAGGCAATTAGAGCGAGGACAAACAGGAAAAAAAGATGGAAGACAAAACAAAAAGAACAAACAAACAAAAAGAGATGGAGTGACGGAGAGAAGAGTGAGCGTCTGGTAAACAGAAGGAGCGCGAGATGAAAGTGTTTCCTTCGCTGACATGTTGATAAGAGGAGAGGAGAATGAAGGACGGGCTGTGAGTCCCGAAATAGCACAAATGCACAAACGTGGGTTACAAATGACGGCGACGGCGCAAAGTCGTCAGTGCGCATTACACACTTCATTAAGCTGCTGAAACGCCCGGACCCCTGAGTCACATGACCTCGCTTGATCCCAAACTGAGGAGGAAATGTTTTCCAAAGAAACACACACGTGCACACGGTGGCCTCGTTCAGCGTCCCTTTCCCACAATGCCGTGCTTCCATGGCACATGGCCGTTGCGGACCGGCGTGAAGCTTTAATCAGCAGCTTCTCAGGATGCTTATGATTCATGATATCGCCTCTAGTGCAGGGGAAAGGTTAATCAAACACAGACAGAGACAGGGAGGCAGCGCCAAGGAGGCTCAGGTGTGGGCTGCACCGTGATATTTAGCTCCACGTCTCGATAGAATTCGATAGGAAAAGACGGAGCGCTCGGAGAACATTCCGGAACACCTCATGCGGTGTTTGAACAGAACCCCGCTGAAGCCTCCTGACTGGTGTGGCTCTGCAGGCAAGGGCGTGTCTGGAAAGCCAGTCGACTCTGAATCGATCGATCATGCCGTTTGATTTTGTGTCGCGGCATTTTTGTGAGCCGCTAAACCGACCGAACGGCAGCTGCGGCGCTGCAGGGACGTCCAAAAGGTGCGCTGCGAAGCCAAAGCCCGAGCAAAGCAAACCAACGCTCCACCAGCAACATTCTAATAACATTTGGAAGCAACATTGCAGAAGCGTTCGGTTTGAAACAGTAAAGATGAACCTTCTCCGAGATCGGTCAGTTCTTACTGCATGCTTTCCGTACACAAACATTTAAGACTTTCAGCAACAGCAATCAAATCCAAATACTGTACATGATGATTTTGCTAAGAAGTGCTTAGTCATGTTATGCTAGCGTGCTAATCAGCAAGCAGGCAGTTTAATTACGGAGTAGTTAAGACTAAAAATGAGCTGCCTGGTCGTCCTCTAACATTTCAGAATATCAGACTTCGGTGTTTCTAAATTCTAACGTTAAAACACATTTCTGTGAAATGTAGCATAAGTTGCTAATTAGCTGCTTATCTGTGTTAAACAGTTCATGGATTTACTTCCACGCCGCCGTGAAACTGAATTTAATAGAAGAGGATTTAAATATAATAAAGTTTTCCGCAGCTGTACTGCTTTTACCCGTTGCTGCTTTACAGCTTTCTTTAGAGGATCAGAGATTGCTCACTCATTCAGACATGTTTATCTCGCACTTCAACGCTCCAGCAGCAGAATTCAAAAGCTAGCAGCTCTAAGCTTTAATTACTCCGCTTCCTTATAATTAAGTCCTTGAAACTGATACACAGGGGCGCGCTACACCGAACGAGAGTCGACGTTTTTCATTTTTTTTAACACAAGGTTTGAAAGTGCGAACCTCTCCCTGCTACTTTCCTTCGGCAGGAACGCACTTGACGGGATGGTTTCCTGGAAGACTTTAATGCTTGGCTAACTAATTTAATAACTTGGCCTAGCAGGTAGTTAAGTAACACGTTTCCCTTAGCTGTCGGCGCAGACGGAAAGGAAATCGGTCTGGTGATTTTAGGATAATCGCGTGTCAGTACGCTGACTCAATCTGTCGGGCCTCCCAGGAATCATTTAATCGCTCTCACTTGATCCGAAAGTTCAGTTGCGAAAGCTGTGCGTGCGTGGGCGCATTTACGATTGTAACCCATCTTTATGATGATGCATCCTTGGTTCATCCGCAGACTCGCGCTCGTATTGCTGCGGTACAATGATGATGATATTGTCATTTTTCCCTGTTAGCACGTTGGCTCTTCCTTGACATATGCAAGTGGACGCAAATGATGTTCATTATAATGCAGAGAAGTAACACGTACATAAGCTCATGAATGCTAATCAAGCCGGCTCAGCGTGTCAGATAATTAGGGAAATCACTTGAAACTAGTGCTGCCAAACTAAACAGACCTGCAGGGCTGAGCCATGGATTACTACAACACGGAAGGCTCCAGATATTTAGCGCATGAGCTCGTTGCATTACAAGCTCCAAGCAAGTGAGCCGTGACGAGCGCTGCTTGAGATTATTCTTTCTTTATTTGCGCTTTGCTATATGGCTTTGTTTTGCCGATTTGTTATCCTAACGTGTGCACCTGTTTTGTGTTTATCCCTCGCCTTAATAATCTTTCATCGCAGGTGAACTTTTTGTACAGTTCAGTCTGGTTTTTTAACTCGTACCTGGTTTTTTTTTTTCATCTTTTATTATCCCAGTTCATTGCTACGTTTTTTTTCCCCCTATGATGTTCAGTACAATGATGGTTCTTGGATTCCCCCAATAAAGCTCACACAGAACTTACACACTTGCGTCATGTCTCCTAGCGTCGCGCGTTACGGAGTGCGACTGATCACGGAAATGATTCAGGAGTTTATGTTTTATGAATAAACAAAGAGATCTATACATTTAATGCATCTTAATGAAAATACTAAGACCGTAGAAAAAAACCTTTTTACCAGTTCAATATTGTGCTCTCTTGCTCTTTATCTCTCTTTCTATTGCTTTACCTTCATTACCTGATGTCTATCTCTTCCCCTGATTGCATCTCGCTGTCTCTTAAACAGGCCGTCATCGCATCCCATACCTCCCTCTCTGATTATAATGGGCAGCTTGGAGCTCGACGCGAGGACGTGCTGCTCTCTTTAAATTCCCTCCTCTGAAACCCCCAGACTTTTAACGTCACCTTTTAAAGAGTTAGCCGCTGTCAGCGCTGATTTAGCTCACCAGCTGGACCGTCTGAGACACCTCATTCTCTCCATCCAAATTGACAGAAACATCTATTTTCCCTTCACGTTACGTTTGCTGCTGGCTTTCGTCTTGTCATGTCTCGGCACCCTTCCTGCGAGGAATAAAGGGGGAATTAAAGAGCGGGAGGAGAACATTGGATAAGCCATCGAGTGTACCTGTGGTTATGCTAGAGAAAGAGAGAGAGAGACTGACTTGACAAATTCAGCCTGTGAGAGGATCGGACAGACGTTTCAAAAGCGCTTTCACAGAGCCTCGCCGCCGGTGACTTCTCTATCATATCACCGCATGTAGCTCTCTCCAGCATTGTGCAGGTCTAAAGGAACGCCTGCTATCTCCGTGCTGAAGGAAAAAAAGCTCCTTTTTACGGGAAGTTGACAGGACAGCATGATGTATTGCTCGGGCTGCTGGAAGTTAATTAAATAGCCTGGGCAGTTACTAAAGCGAGGGAAAGCGAAGCAAAGAGAACAATTCCAAGATGGCGGCCCTCATTTAGGCTCAGAGTGAGGGTGGAACATTTTCAGCAGATAACGATGGTGTTGGAAAACCTTCATAATTCTAAAACTAATCTCTTGAAGTTCATTATTTGAGCTGTGGGAAAAAAATCCCTCTGGGAAACATGGAACTCTATACGTGGTAAAATCTACAGAAACTGACTCTTTTTTTAAAGAGTGGATCGTTGCCCAATACGTTTAGCAGAAATCCCTTACACCTGCATGGTTCTAGCTGTATGTGTTGATGTTAACATTAAGTCAGAGTGTATGAATATTATTCAGCTCAGTATAATTCATTAAAAGGAGCTTATTAAGGGTCCCAGGTGAGGTTTAATGCAAGAGTTTACAGATTTTAATTACTTGTTGATTAATTTTCTATACCGGCAACTCTTAGAGGAAGCATGATAATAATGCACTTTGAGACTGTATACTGTAGTAGTCTAAACATTTTTACAATATTTGGGGAATTGTTAGAGACAAATGTTCCTGCCAGGACGCAAGCGAGGACAGCTTAGCATGAAGCTATATACAAACAACCACCTAGCTACCCTTCATTATGAGCAACGTGCGGCCTTTCATCTGTTCCTCGGCTAATCCTTGCTCCCTTCATTATCTGAATCAGATGCTGTAAAGCGGAGAACGTGCTCAAGTATGCATGGCCGCGTCTCACGAGTCCCGGAGCTTGACAGCTTTGATGTACACCGGCAGCAGAACACACACAAAGAGACAGAAAGACAGACAGGTCTGGCTCATACTGATATGGTTTGTAATTTTATGTATGACCTTGTAAACTAGCTGTCATAACACTGCAAACTAACCACCTTTGATGCATGATAAGCTCAACTGCTTGTCTCTGCATCCCCTAGAAGCTTAGCTGAATGCTAAGTGTGAGCACTTTACTTCCTGAGCATGTAAACACGTACAGATCAAACCATTTTGCCTGCATTCCAACATTTATGATGATATGACTGGTGTGAGAGGGGTATTGGGGGGTTGTTTTCTCAACGAAGTCACTAGCTACATGTGTTCTTCATTAGCACCATTGGTCCATTGGGAATCTTCATTGATTATCACATTATTGATTGCCAGAGCATTTCAGGAGAGTGTGAGCTCTCTGCATGTTAGCCAGCGAGAGCGGAGCTTTGCACAAGCCATAGCTCCATAGCCAATCATCCCCCTCAGACTTTTTATCTGAACTATTTCCAAGTCTAAGATATCCTGATTAAAATGAGAATTGATACAAAAATTTAATGGGAAAAAATATCTTTCAAGATCTTTCCACTTAGGTCGCTAGCTATATATCTTCTAACCTGAGGCCCCACTTAGGCATTAGGCCAATTGGGAGTCCTCATTCATTAACACATAATTGATTTCTGGAGAGTCCCTCGAGTGTATTAACTGCCAAACTCTCCACAGATATAAATAGTTGACTAGCATCACAAAAAAAAAACAAAAAAACAAGCAAATAAACAAAAACAACAAAAAAATAATAATAAGAGATTCAGGACCATGCAATATTCCTCACCCAGTGTGAGCTTGAGCAAATTTGCACAACCCACAAGGCCAATTGCATCCTATATCACTGCTAGTGCAATTTTTAGCCTGATTGATCCAATTCCTACCCAAGACAATAACAATATACAAAAAAATACAGCCTTCTGGGTTCAGAGTGCCTCTTGTTAGGATATCACATCCAGTTGATTTTGGACAATAGCTACTAACCTGGTTATCTTCGCTTGCCCGTCATCACAAATGATCACACAGCACAGGACAGATGTGAAAGCAATAGCAGGAACTTCCCCATGCTCCATATATAAGACCTACCATAGATAACTCTAACAGGTTGACTATTATCATTCAAAATAACAGATATTTAAAGATGCAGAACTATGTGACCATCCGCACCAAGTGAGCCCATGCCCCACCTACCAAGCCAATTACATCCCCTGTTTTAGTTATTGCAGCTTCTATCCCAATTCTTCCAATCTCAACACTTTAGAATGAGAATACACACTTGCAACAAACGCTCCACTGCGTATGCAGTGCTCCTTCTTAGGATGATAAAGACAGTTGATTTTGGTCAATAGCTACTAACATGTACAGGTGAAGGATTTTTTCAAGGCTAGTTGCATGCATTCTAATCCAGCACACCACCAGAGTGCTGAGTTTATCCAAAATCCATTGATTTTCGCATGACAGCTGGACAGAACTGATATTGATGCACTTGCTGGAGAGTTCTACTCGAGAAAATTAAACGAGGTAGGGAGGAATGTCATCTTTGCTACCTAGTAAGAGCGAGGAAAATGCACATTCCATCTAACCAACTGTGGCAGCTACAAATACTCTGATTTTTTATTTGATTCCTCAGCAAATTTAAGCATCCTGGCCCCTGGCAATAGCTACCAACCTTGGGGTAGCTGCCAAATACACAACTAGAGCATACATTCATTTATTCCTCCTCACTGTCTAGTCAGTCTTGGTCAGGGTGGTGGTAGATCTGGAGCCCATCCCAGAAACACTGGACACAAGGTGGAAACAGACCTTGGATTAGACGCCAGTCTACATTGCACCAGTCAGACACTCATGTACAGTTAAGGGTAATTTAGAGTCACCAGTCCACCCACTGGCATGACTTTGGGAGAAGGGTGGAAACCGGACAACCTGGAGGAAACCCATAGGGGAAAGGGAAAAGTTTGCAAAACTGCACAGACAGAAACCCGAGCTCAGGATCAAACCAACAACCCTGAAGCTGTGAGGCAGCAATGGTAGCCGGTGTACTACCATCAGAGAGCACTCAGTCCATGGGGAAATGTCATTGATTTGAACATTATTCATTGCCGTTAAACAACATAGAACAGCTGGAATTCACATTCTAGAGAGTACTAACTCTCCAATTCTGTCCATGTGTCTAAGGTAGCGCCAACACCTGAGTAGCAAAAGAGGAATCCTGTGGCTTCTGTCTACAAGGACTAATAAATTACTCACCTCCCCCTCAGAAGACTCCAGAGTGAGTTCTTTTCTGCAGGACGCTCTGAACTCCCCTACTCCTGCATTCACCTCCACACCTTTTGGCGCTTCCAACGTCAGAGTCCGCGTTGGAGACTCCAACCTACGGCAAGAACAAAAACATAACTGGATATTTTTGTATGCACTGTGTTGGATTCCTTACTCCCAGGTCACTCGGCTAATAACATTCTGATTTTCAGTTCGAGGAAACTTTATGAATGCCGACCCATGGGGTCAAAAAGTATTATGAGAAAAAGTATTATGAGAATGCAAAGATATGATGAGCTTCTGAGCAGAGCAGGCTGTTTTTATTCTCTGGACTCCAGGGCAGATCTAAAATTTCTGCAGAATTGACATTGCTGTGAGTTTCGTTTGTACATATGCTTAAACTGAACATGTGTAGTGGACTGATTCACGGATCTTATTTTTCCTTTATCATTATTTTAGAAATGAATAGTGAAGTAATGGACTGCAGTAAAAAAAAAAAAAAAAGGAAACAAATAAAAAAAGGGAAATAAAAGCCTAACAATCCGCTCAAACATGTAAGATTAAATCTACACCCTTCTCCTTCAAATCTAAAACAATACATTTGTAGCCTTTACTGCAATAAGATATTCTGAAAAACAGGTCATGCTCAGACTTTTAATATCAGTGCAAAATATAGGACTGTGTAGCTGAAATATTCTGCAGTTTACATGCTTTACAGTCATAAAGAGAATGCAGGGTATGTGTTTTATTTCTTCCGCAACTTGGAAGACCCATAATTTGAAGTGTAAATTTAGTGTTCTCTAAATGGTCTAATATTCCTGAGGGATATGTATGTCTTCTAAGATGATGCAACATGCCTCTTGATGTTATTGCCATGCTAACATATGGCAGTTACTTTTATCGCATCCAGTGATTCGAGAAATACACTGTGATTCAGTAGTAATGTTTGTTTTGAAGGGTGGAAGGCCATGCACCAAACTGCCAGGTATTCCCAAAGGACTTCAGGAAGAAATGTAGCACCAATTCAGTCCCAATTAGAACCCAATTAGAGTCATAAAGGCAGCTGACAATACTAATACTACTCAGAAAATTGAACCATGGTGTTATTATATTGTTATTGATATTGTATCAACAGCTGCTTTCCCAGTCAGTGTCACATATAACTACACACATACCTTGATTTGACCTGAGGATATGGGTTTAGTACCCCAGTAGACTGAGAACTGTCCAGGTACATTGTGCTAGCTTACAGGATAATTAACAACTTGACAAAAATGAATATATTGACTTAACGATCCTCCATTTTCCCCCCTCAATTTCTCTCTCGGTGGAACCTCTCCCCAAAGGCCTTTTCAACAGAGAGATTCAATCAAAGCATTGATTTTCTGTTTCAGGGTCTCCAGCACAGGTCGCTCACAAAAAAAGTGTATAAATATCTCCAGTCCACAGATGGCCCCACACTCCTCCTCCTCCTAACTGGTTCATTTTAGCGATAGATAAGCATGCTTCGGTGGTTCCTTATCGCCGTAATTCAACACCAACATCCCGCTCGACCTTCAGCTGTCTGCTTGACGGATTCACGGGCAACCGGTTTTTTGGTTTACATGACAAGCAAAAAAACGAGCACAATGGGAGTACACTTTCTTTTCATTCAGGAAAGAATAGGCAGTGCACTTTCAAGAATGGAGAGGAGTGTCTTCAGTCTGCAAAGAATCTTTTTATGCCATCAAGTCCATAAAACAGTAACTTAATTACAATTTAGGGAAACTGTTTCGACGGTGAGATTTTGTATGGAGAGTTTCAAGCTGGATGAAAGGGGTCCAAGCACCAGTGATTCAACTTTGGTCACCACTTTATCCTGGTCTTGGTGGAAGTAGATCCTGGGAAAACTGGACACAAGGTGGGAATACCAAGGGGCAAGGTTAGGGTTAGGGTTCCAAGGCATGTTCTTGGAAGGTGGAAAGAAATCACAGGAAACCCTTACAAACATGGAGACAACACAAAAAAACTCCAGACAGGTAATAGCCCCAGCTCAGGATTGACTCAGGGACCCAGGTACTGAGAGGAAGCAGGACTACCTGTTGTACGCCAGGATCCAAGCACCACTAAATAAAGTGGGACAAGAATCCCAAAGAATTCCGGCATAAATTTTGTGTCAAAGGTGTAATGTAGTAATATATCAACATTAACTACATTTTAGCGAACATAGTGGGCCAACTCATCGCACCAACTGAAGAACATGCGTACAAATTGTTTGTAAACAACAGTGTCAGAAAACACATCGGTGACTTCCACAAAGCCGACTGATGAGAAGAGCAATGCTTCCATAATGCTAACTACAATTCCACTAGGAGTGCACAATTTGGTGCACAATTTGATCAATACCTTTCCAAATGTAAAGTATGTAAATTGCTCAACTTCAATCTACCTAGTATTCAAGTACCTTTACGTCATCGAAAACGTTATTTGGTCTTAATTTCAGATATCTAGCTGACCATCGAGTAAGATTTAATCCCAGAAAGATAACTGCCAACTGCCAATTTTTTTTAAATATAATTTTCATAGACGACAAAGTCTCTTTGAGATGCTGAACAACTCCACACAGCAGACTCAGGACACAATGCTAAACTGGTGGTTATCCACTTCCTTTATTTAGCCACATTATCCGTGTAGCTCCAAGGTAAAAGGAAAGAAGCAAACTTCACACATTAATCACGTCTGCATGGAGGACAGTGTGTGGTGAGACCGAGCTGCACTTCCTCCCTCACTGTAACATTTTCAAGACAAAAAAAGCTCTGTGTCAGCGCAATGTGAAGCAAATTTTCCCCAGCTCACAGATGATGAGGCATTACAGGTGATTTTAGAGGCGCAGCAGCTCCGAACGCAAAAATACTCACGGCATGTTGCAGCCTGACAGACTGCGAGGAATCACATGATTAGACTCACGTTGCATCATCCAAAAATTGCTTTTTCTGTTAGTCCGCTTTTTTCATCTGTTATTTAAACCGGACTTGCTAACAATGCTGAGGCAAACTGTAAATTATAAATGTACCCTAAAATCATGGGTCTACAACATGAGCTCCATGAAGTGTACCCAGGGGTCCAGAACCCAGGGGAGGGGGGAGAAATTACAGCCCACATCTACCAAAGCTCCTGCATTTATTCCTGAGTTCCAGCTCTTTGACCGGTCATGCTAAGCTTTGAAAACAAGTACACTTCTAGATATACTTAGAGCCCTTAATGGTTTTTTCGCTCTATATTGACACCATAGTGCTTTTTTTTTTATTCTCGAGCTTCCCACCAAAAAACCACCTCGTTGTCCCCTTGGGAAACCCTTAAAGATGTTAGGTTGCTCTGAGGGAGACATTAAGGTTTCTATACAGAACACTAGAACAGAGTGCTTCATATCAAGTAAGGGCTACTTCTGGATTTTATATATCCAGGGAACAGTCTCTGTGGAGGAAACATCAAGGGTTCTGTGTAGTAAACTAGAACGGAGTGCATTCCTATCAGTGACGGCTTCAAGTAAGGTTTTCTTTGGGCTCTTATAAACCTTTGTTAGGTTTTTCTTTATGAGGGTTCTACACAGAATCTTACACTATCCATACCAGAAAACTCTTGAGGCATACTTGTCTTTAAGAATGGGCCCGTTGTAGCGTATTTAAAAAAAAAAAAAAACAAGAGCAGGGTTTGGTGTCGTCACTTTGGGTTCCTCGCCAAATCGCTTCACCCAGAAAAGTTTCGCGATGACAGGAGGCTCCTAGAAAGAAAGATTTCTCCTTGGAGATCTGAGCAGCATGTTGGGCGTCATCGATTTGTCAACGTCTCCGGGCGCCCAGCTCTGTTGATGTTTGTGTGTGCGTTGTGATTTATCACTAAGTCTCCGTGCGCCCTTTCCCTTGTCCCTACAGTTCTGGATATTGACTTCTGGCTCGGTCCAATGCTAACATTAACCACTGGGATTCCTGCAGCTAACCTTTGCTTTCTTATTCCCCGGACACTTTTTAGGCCGAGTTTCGGCCTTTCAAGATGACGGATGGCACCGTATCGCAGATAGATGAGCTATGTCGCGCCACCAGAGATGGCGAAATGGCAGGATGTGACATTTTCTAAAAAATGCCAGCTTTTCGCAGAAAAGTTGCATGTATGGATCTTGATATAATATGAAAAAGAAGTGAAGCAGTGAGACTGAATCTGAAGGAGGAAAGATAGACAAGTCAGAAGTGTGAATCAAAAACAGAAAGATGGTGGAGCCTGCTGAACTGCCAACCCTGAAAGGGAATTAATGTGGGCAGAGCACAAATTGTTGTTAAGAAAAACAGAACACCTTTGTAGAAACAGTAAATACAGTTTAAGCAGCAGCTCAACAGTGAACATGTCAGTAATGTGGAGGTATTTCAATCACATTCTAATTATAGTTTTGTTGTATCTGAGTCAGATGATATAAGGAGATGGCGATAAGAGAGTTCCTGATGGTCTATACGAATGACATCATTCATGGAAATCCACATGCGCATAAAAACATCTGAGTCTGAAGCCAACTAGGAAGACAGGCGAGAGTTAAAGAGAGCTGCAGTGAAGTATGAAGCATCAGCGCCTGGCAGAGAGACCCCGAGACACGAGACGTGATGTACAGCAATTTCATGGCTGAAGATCTGATCAGGAGCGAAAGAGCAGACGGCTGTCGTCTCAGAGAAGCACGAGGATCAGGAAGGAGCAGGACGTTCGGAGAGCCACGGAGGGGAAAGATGAAGATTAAGGAACGCTAGACGAGCTGCTGGAATGTGAGACAAAGACGGGAATAAAAGAGAGGATCAGTATTCTGAGTGTGTCTGTCTGCTACTGAAGGACGAGGCCAATAAAACAGAAACCGCTATCAAAGGGTTCGGCTTCGTTTCGTATCGGAGTCTTTGAAGAAATGTCTTTAATGGTATAAATATCTGAGCTGAACTGCCAAGAATCAAAGCTTAAAGACTTTTTTGTTAAATCTTGTGTATTATGTAAGGGGTGGTGTGATGAAGCACTGCAGAGTTACTTGTATGACCCTGAAGTTGATTACTTTCCTACACGATGTCCCCAAGGTCAAGACGATCTCTGACACTTCCTTCCAAACTTCATTTTCTTTGTAATGTCTCTATATACATGTAATGAGAGGCCATATATGACCAGATGAAACCATGGTTATAAGTTTTTCTTCCATGTGCATGGTAACTAATTAAAGTTGTGAACTGAAGAAACATTGGTGCCGTAGGACTGGTCTGAGGAATCATTTCAGTGGATCTTTAGGATTTATTGCATTACAAATAAATCATGAATCGGAATGTCGCTCGTCATTGTAATCGTAACCCTGGGTCATGCACGTACGCACAACAATTTATTGCTTGCTAGTGTGAATGTATGCTGGTCCGTGCCATTCATATTTACCCATATTTTTTTTCTCCAGACAGGTTGATATTAGCATGGCCTGTCCTTGTCAGGTTTTCTGTAAATATGTTTCTGGCTGGCATTTAACTGGCGCGATAGTGAGGATCTCAGCAGCACAAACTACCTGACTGTGGTTGGAGGGCACAGATGCTATCAGCCTCTTTACAATGACGTGCAGTCGTTTTGAAAATGAGAACTGAACACGACTCGTCCTCCCTCGGGCGCCTGCGTGTGACGCGATGGCCTGCACTTTTGGGCAAATCTGCGTGAAAACGCTGATCAGCGGTAGCATGGGGCGCCAAAACTTTTCCCCTTCTATAGCCGTCAGCGGTGTAGACAATGAAGAGCTCGGCTTGTGCGAGTCAATGATGAAGAGACGGGAAAATGCGACATGACTGGTAGTGATACATTCCCATAAGGCAGAGGCGCCAATCCATTTCCATCGTCTGTGCAAATTCCGGTGAGCAATAAAGCCGGCAAATCCCTTTTCAAATCTCTCAATTTCTCTCTCTGTCTCGCTCTGTCCATCTGTAATTAATCTCTGGAGAGAGTAAAGCCATCACTCTGCTTCAATATGAAGTCCTTTGTGCTGCGCTCCTGCCACACGGTGTGAGGGTAAAAACCATTCCTGCTACAACTCACTCCAATATGGCCGCCATCACAGTCGCTGTTAGCTGGAACTGACATGTTCTGAACTTTACCTTATAAAATCTATCACATATCAGTCTTACAGTACTTAAGAAAGATGGAGCATATGATATTTTTTTTCTTTTTAGGAACAGTTATCCAGCCTTGCTAGCCAACGGTTGTAACCTATCTCGTGTTTTTTACATACCAATGCATTATGAAAAGCTGGCGCATTTTTGATAACTCTTCTGCCTTGCATGCATTATAACAAGTAATGAATATATTCGCAATGTATGTATTATACATATAACCTTAATAGAAAGTGTCACCAAGATGCTTTATAACATGCATAACACATTATTGTCTAATAGAAAGTTGTACAATATTTGCCATGTATCATAATGCTTTATAACAGAACAATTTGTTGAACAAAGATGCTCACTAAAGAAAGAAACGGAAAGAAAACATGTCGTCAAGATTCTAACATTAAAAAATTAGAACTTGCTGAAATAACTGGGGGTAGCCGAAAAAATATTGTGACCTCATTTTGGCATCGGTCATGTTTTCTTTTAGTTGCGGAATCAAAGTTCTGTATGGTATTTACATGGAAAAACAATTCCGGTCCGTTTTCAGTGCCAGCCGTAGCCGTAGCGACATCTGGTGGGATTTTTTCTCAGACCACCTCAGATATGACAGTACAACAATTTCAATTTCGTACTTCAACAGCTAAAAATAGATTTGTTTAAACTTTAGAGTTTTTGATAAAAAGGTGGACGTTCAGACCTTTGCACTTTTCCTCAAGAGCTGGGACTCTATCGACGTTTAGATCACAGCCTCTCCATTTAACTGTTCAGTTCCATCACTGATCTACCATCGCACGTCTGAACTTCCCACAGCGTAGCAAAAAGCAGATGGATGATCACCCGACCGTAGTCCCGTCATCCGTCAGTCACAACCGATCACGTTCCGCTCAGCTCCGCTCCACAGAGACGTGAAACGTTTCCCTGCCGAAAGCGGGACGGGGTCATCGCCGGTTCCACATCAGTTCCACTCGGCCGCGTTCGCATCACACCGATTCAAGAGCTCATCATTCAAATTTCAACTAATTAGCTCTTGTTAATTGGATTCACTTCACGAGTCAAACTGAATCAAGAGGATCTGACCCCTGACTCTCACCTCGGATCTCGAGACGTCTGAAGCGAAGATCAGACAACTTTCATGTCTGGGGGGGGAAAAAAGAAAGGAGGTGTGAAGTGGGGAATTATGGGTCACTTTCTGTCTAGCCTGCACAGTCCACTTAACCATTGTATATTCTGTAAAAGTGTTGTCGCTTTCCGTTTGGAATATAGCTCAGGTTTCCGAAACAGGACCTCAGTAACATGTTGTAGCGAGTTACAGACACAGATTATTATGGGATTGTCAGTAGAGATAGCTCCACCGATAAGCTTCTGTGTAGGGATGCATTGATATTGCAGCTCATGCTGCATCACAGTGCAGTGGAACACAAGCGGAGGAAAGCGCTATCCGCCCTCCTCTGCATACATGAGCTAGCTAGTGTTGCTGTGATTGTCCAGACAGCATGGTTGTGCTCCTCGCATGCTCCCAGATAGCTGTGATTGGTCATCATCACGGCTCAAGCTCACCATCTCCCGACACTAAGGCTGATCGCCGCTCTGTTGCGGCTCAGATGTTCTCGCAGAGCGCGGTTTGCGCTCTGCTTTCCTAGGATTGCCATAAGAAATTGTAAAATACATCCAGATTACTGTCGTCTGTTCGCAATGCTTACATCACACAGTATCATGTGATATCAGACGCAGCATCAGAGCATTTTTATGAGTATGAGTGAAAGAAAGTGAACCTGATATGGTATCAATAGTCAGTAAGGATGACTTCAAATCCCAAAAGATCCCAAATCCAAGGTTTATGACCAGCTTGAGCAAACAACACAATGCCATTCTCCTTACCCACAATTCTTCTTTTACGATATATCTCAACAAATACATGATTAAGCCCTAGTCTGTTGCGCCCATCCCTGATAGGTTACGTGTTGCAGAGGGTGACGGAGCCTGTTCCAGTTGGCGCTAATGTTTCAGTGTCTTCATGTTGGTGTGTAATGAATGGTAATGAAGGCCTGAGGCATTTTCAAACCTCCACACTAACGAACTAAACTAAAGAGAGATGAGTGAATAAGACTGGGCCAGAATCCATAAAAGCTATTAAGCCCTTTATTAGGGTTTTAGTAGAAGACGACACAATACCATTTTAGCCATGATGAAGAAAATAGAGCTTAATTAACATTAAGAATAGAAGAATGATAATAATAATGATTTGTACTCAAAGCTGATCAGTGCCCAGAAAGTCCTCAAGATCACACATGGTACCCGCTGCTGTAACTTATATCACTGAAAATCCATGGCGTATTACAGCTCTCTTAAATCTAATATCCGTTATACTGCACTAGGAATTAAAGCTTTAAATAAATTGTTATTTCATAAATCATAAACTTGATTTATGTGTGATTTGCTCAGCTTTGTGCTAGCATCGTTCTCAGACTAGATTAGCGACTCTACTGGCTACGTACACTCACCAGAGGCTCCAACGATTTTTTTTCCTTCGCAATGTCTCTATACACGTTTAATGTGAGGTCATGTCTGACAGCAGAAGATGAAACTATGGCTGTGAGGTTTTTTTCCGCAGGTAGAAACGAAAGTAAGGAAGAAACAGAAGAAATGTCGACCACACCCACCATGGGATCGGTCCAAGGAATCCTTCCGAGCCAAGCGGTTGGATTTGTCATGCTACAGCGTCATGACTAATTCGCATAGCATTGAGAAAATATCAGATCAAACATCATTCCGTCACTCAAATCGTGGCTCTCTGTCGAAGACACAGTAAAGTGTTACATTGCCGAGAACTTTTCTGCTTTGCAAAAAACAGGACTGTGACTGACCTCTGAACTTCAGAAACGCTATACAAATAGCCTCTTCTAGTATGTAGTTATAAATTCACTCTCCACCATAATTCATATGGCTTTTGGCCACGCCTCTTCTTATAAAAGATGCAACTTCTCGGCATACTCCATTTATTATACTGATGGGCATGTGGGCTCCGAGATCCAGCATATTTTTACGAACATCAGAGCGGCTGTGTAAAACTAAACTCTGCTTTTCACTGGCGTTCTTATCAAAGAGCTCGGGCTTCAGCAGCAGGTTAAGTGAAATCATTCCCGAGACACAAGAAAAGGAATTAAATCACAGAGTTTCCGGCGTTCATCGAAGGTTTAGGCGGGATGAAATTGAGGGTTATCGTTCGGTTCATGAGCCAGCCCTGACTTCGTTCGCTCAAATGTCTCAAAGGAGGGCAGGATGAGAAGAAGCTCAAGGTCTGAATTCTAATGCTTTGTCAAAAGTCCATGTTTAAACAATGAGTTCAATCCATAAATTTAAATCTGGTCAAATAAAATTCAATACATTCTCAAATCTTGCCTTACATAAATGGGAATTAGCACTCTATGAATAAGAGAACGTCATGTGTGCTGAAAATCTTCTAGATCGGGATTCGTTATTACATTTTAAATATATTTATTTAATTACGTTTGTGTGCTTAATCCTTTCTTTCTCCTTAATTTGTCCATGAAGTCATGATAAATGTAGGACATTTAATCATTTATAAATAAACAAAATGCATACAATGTGTATCTGTATACAATGAATTAAATTTCTTTCCCTCCATGTTGTCCTGGGGGTGTGCAAACTTTTGCACTCCACCGTACGTACGACTGAAACACTGCTTGCACATCAAAAACCTACAATACTCTTTGATCTTTTTCAGTGTTTGTGATACAAAGGGAAAAAACAAACCAAAAAAGATTATCCCTGTGCTAGGAATTACCTTATTTTTTCATCCTGGGGTGTGTAAACTTTTGCACTCAACTGTATGTAATCGTATGAAGGCCGTGAGTGTCGTCATGCTGTAGTAGTTTGGCAGGAATGACCACAAATGACTGGATTTGCAGAAAAACTTTGTGATAAAGTTTGCTCAGAAGTTAGTGCGCGCACACTTAAGTGCACAATTAGCACAATTCACTTGAATTAAACAACCGCATTAAAAAAAAGCAGCTGAAAAATGTTGATAAGTTTTGCGAGTTTTATCTCACTGACCGATTCCCGCTGTATTCTGTATTTTTAAACCGAGCTGCAATTTAACTTTGTCTGTAAAAGCCGGCCATACGTCATTAGCCGCTAATGGACTCCATTAGTTCATTATGTGTGTCATTGACTTTAACTGCATAATTTGGCACTGTTCAAGAAAAAGAGAGAGAAAAGCGAGAGAGAGCGAGAGAGAGAGAGAGAGAGCGAGAGAGAGAGAGAGAGAGAGAGAGATTCCTGCTTCAACCACCATCTTTCAAAAAAGTTATAGCTAAATAGAGCGAAAGAAAAACAGCTCATAACTAGCGCAATTAGCGAGAACCTCTTCAGTCGGGTGTTAAGCACCGAGGTGACGAATGCACTTCAATAAAACAACACTAAAGATAAGCGAGCTCGCTTCACGTCCTGCGTTATAATGAAAGAGCGATTCAATGCAGAGAAGTGAATTAAACCAATCAGGCAGAGCCAGAGGGAACTAGCGTAGCGCAAGGGTGCTAAACACAATGAAAGAAAACGAAAAAAAAAGGACGAGAGGAAGAATCTTAACAGAAATGGAAATAAATCTGCGAGGAAAACACAGCAGCCGTCAGCTTGTGTGTGTATAAACATCCAACACACTCGCACGCTTCCTCCAGAGGCGCGCTACGTTTCCGCTAATTTAGCTCTTGGGAAATTGATTTAGAGCAAAAACACGACAGTCTGAAAAACCTACACAAGCTCACTCAAATACAAGCACTACTGAATGTGCTAGCATGCTAAAACAGCCTAGCTTATATCAGTTTTCATTGGCTAAACATTAGCAGCTAGCTAGCTAACAGCTATAAAATGAGGTCAGTGTTTATGAGCAGGATGAGGCTTCACTCGGCCGCTATGCTAACAGCAGCCGTGTCTTTAACTTCAAGCTCGAACTTCATTCCTCGTTCCTCAGTGCCGAAAGTCTCTGCAGCGCAGATTCACCACCGGCCTTTTAGCTTTCACACGCAGAGCGTACTCACTCTCCTTTACTGAACTGCTCACTCACTCACTCTCCTTTACTGAACTGCTCACTCACTCACTCTCCTTTACTGAACTGCTCACTCACTCACTCACTCACTCATCCACTCACTCACTCACTCTCCTTTACTGAACTGCTCACTCACTCACTCTCCTTTACTGAACTGCTCACTCACTCACTCTC
>JAQQZR010000013.1:839882-855877 GCA_030068235.1 Notoglanidium macrostoma | reverse complement strand
GTGTGTGTGTGTCTCCCACTCTCTCTCTCTCGCTCTCTCTCTCTCTCTCTCTCTCTCTCTCTCCCTCTCTCTCTCTCTCCCTCTCTCTCTCTCTCTCTCTCTCTCTCTCTCAGACAGGCTAATGAGGAGTATCAGGTCTTGGCGAACTCGTGGCGTTACTCGTCTGCTTTCTCTAACAGACTGTTCTTCACTGTGGTTGACTACGATGAAGGCGCTGATGTCTTTCAGCAGGTAAACATACCTGGATCCACACCTGAGTGCACACCTGGATCAGTAGACCAGTATGTTAGTGTACTGGTGCTTTAGTATTACAGTCTCACATGTTAGGTCTCTCATTCTCATGCTTAAGAACTTTTTGTTCCACTGTTTTTCCTTTTCATTTTTTCTACTTTTTGTCTCTTGCCTTCTTTTATATCTCTTCTGTCTCTCTTACATTTTTTTCTTAAAGACTTAAAGTTGTGTGTAAATGAAAGTGTATTTTTGGAAATTTTATTAAGCGAGTATCTTTTGTCTTTTATCTTTTCTCCTTCTCTCTCTCTCTCTCTCTCTCTCTCTCTATCTCTCTTTCTCTCTCGCTGTAGCTGAATATGAATTCTGCTCCGACCTTCATGCACTTCCCAGCTAAAGGGAAGCCGAAGCGAGCTGACACGTTCGACCTGCAGAGGATCGGCTTCGCTTCCGAGCAGCTGGCAAAGTGGATCCACGACCGCACTGACGTGCAGGTAACACACACATACACACATACACACACTCCCACATACACACACAAAGAGGGTGAGGACAAGAGGGACAGAATGAAAAAAAGATAAAAAGATGAATAAAAATAAAAGAAAAAAGGTAAGAAATAAGAAAGAAAAAGAAGAAGTAATAAACAAATGAAGAGAAATTAAAGGTGGAGCACCAGAACAGAAGTACAGTTAGAAAGATGAGGAGAAGTAAAGATGTATAAACAGCAAAAGGACAGAAAATGAACAGATAAAAAAGAAGAAGGGAGGGATGAGTGGAGGTCAGAGCTCAGTGACATATCTGGAGTGAACATGAAAGCAGGAGTGGATTACACACACACACACACACACACACACACACATACACACACACAAAATACTGCAGCCTGAACATCACAGTGATTATATTTGTAATGAATTAGAAAAGTGGAATTTACTAGCTAGCAGCAGCAAGTAAAAATACAGCGATTAGGGGGCCAAGCACTTTCGCCGCTTAGCCGCGGAGGAAGAGGAGAAGTCATCAGGACCATTGACTCTCGTTACCAAGGAGATATGCTAAATTTGAAGCCATATGTCAAGCCATTGCAGAGATATGACCTCACTTCCTGTATGTAAGTGTCAGTATGTAAAAGTTTTGCTGAGATATGGTCTGACTTCCTGTTTGGTGACTTTGGCATCAAATTTGTCTTCTGGATTAAACATCTGGCATATCCAAAATCAGAGAAGCAAGTTTGGTCTGTGTTGGTCTCATGATGCTATGCTACAAATTTGGTGATAATTGAATAAAATTTGTGGGAGAAATTCAACACTGTCCATGGTGCTGAAAAAACACATTACTATAGTTATAATAATAATAATAATAATAATAATTAGAACAACAACAAGAATAATAATAATGGTAATGAGAAGAATATTTTTAATACCATCTTTAATACATGTATGTGGCGGCACGGTGGTGTGGAGGTTAGCACTGTCGCCTCACAGCAAGAAGGGCCTGGGTTCGATCCCCGGGTCACCCAGGGTGCCTTTCTGTGTGGAGTTTGCATGTTCTCCCTGTGCATGTGTGGGTTTCCTCCGGGTGCTCCGGTTTCCTCCGATTAGGTGAACTGGCTACTCTAAATTGCTGAATGTGTGGCTGTTTGTCTGTGTTGGCCCTGTGGTGGACTGGCAACCTGCCCAGGGTGTGATTGGCTCCAGCTTCCCCGCGACCCAGACGGATAAAGCGCTATAGATAATGGATGGATGGAATACATGTATGTATGTCTGTATCTGAACTGGGCAGTGTGTGTGTAACAGAGCAGAACATCTACACAATGTAAAGTGCAGTGTGCCGACTGTAGGATTGTACACAAAAACCCACAAAATATTTAAACCTCATATATCAGTGAGTGACCGTGAGATGGAGATACTGGGAGTTCAATTTAAAGTTGTGGTCTTGGTTAAGAAGGCCTGAGGACAGAAGCTCCTCCAGAGTCTCACTGTTTTGGCCATAATGTTTCTGTAATGTTTTCCTGATTTAAGAAATTGGAGACCGCTTCCGTCTCCTGCTGAAGTCCACCACCAGCTCCTTGGTTTTGGTTCAGCTTTAACGTTCAGTTGGAGGCAGCTCTCCTGACGCCACGATACCAGGTTCTCCTCCTCATCCATGTATGCTGTCTCATCACTGTTGGCGACGTAGCCCAGCACCACCGAGTCATCATCAAATGTGACGATGGAATTGGAGCTGTGTCTGGCCAAGCAGTCCTGAGTGTAGAGGGCGTACAGCAGGGGGCTGAGTACACCGCCTTGTGGATCTCCTGTGTTGAGTGTGATGGTGTTGGAAACTACAAACTCTCACCACTGGTGGTCTGCTTGTGAGGAACCCCGGCACACAGGCAGCGGTTCAGTCCCAGGTCCCTCAGCTTAGTGAACAGTCTGTGGGGTTAACTGTAGTCAGTGAGCAGCATTCTCACATGGTCCCCTTGCTGCTTGTCCACATGGCTGAGGGTGGTGTGCAGGACATGAGGAGTGGGTCTGTAGAGCTGGGCATAAAGGCTGTGATGTGGTTTAAATGCGAACCAACGAAACACAGGAGCGAAGCTTTTCATTTCAGCTTCATCTTGTTAAAGCTAATGACTGAAATTCCGTCCCAGAACCGCCTTGAAGCTTTATATTCTAAATCAGGCTCAGGATAACGGCTCATTTCCGTTCATCCTCTTAAGATCAGAAGATCAGATCAGCATGTACATGAACCTGTGTGTGTGTGTGTGTGTGTGTGTGTTGGTTATTATTATTTGTTATTGCTCGTGCTGATGTCATTCAGATGGGTATTTGTCATTTAATTATCATAATAAAATTGTTTGAAAGTAATTCATGTACACTTGTCGTCGCATCTGCTGTGTGAGACTACGGCAACCCAGAAAGGACATAAAGCCATTTTTCCTCTCATGCGGTTAACTGGCTGAGCAGCTGCGATTGTGAAAACGCAGCCAGGAGTCGTTTTCCTTCACAGCATGCTTTTTATTTGGGTGATATTTTATAAAAGTCCAACCAGTGATTTTAGCTTTTAGTTTATGAAATGAAAAACTTTTGCAATAAAACCAGCACCCATACTCTCTAAAGCCCTTCCTTAAAACACACCTGC
The DNA here is from genome assembly GCA_030068235.1 of Notoglanidium macrostoma. Lineage (NCBI taxonomy): Eukaryota > Metazoa > Chordata > Actinopteri > Siluriformes > Auchenoglanididae > Notoglanidium > Notoglanidium macrostoma. The sequence goes on along the minus strand of JAQQZR010000013.1, from coordinate 852,529 downwards.
TTTTCATGATTGTTTGGAAGATGGTTCCTAGTTCCTCCTCGATGCTGTGATTTAAAAAAAACAAAACAATGTTCAGACACCTCCGGGTCAGCGTGGAAACTCGCCTCACTGCTGCTGTAGTCACGTCTCCACACGTGAGGCGTATCAGGATGAAAATCATATTAAACTTCGTGAACTCTTCACCCACAGCTGTGTGTATGTGTGTGTGTGTGTGTGTGTGTGTGTTTTGGGTTGAAGAGCTTGGAACCCTGACAAAGAAGAAGAAAAATGAACTGTTTGAAAAAGACAACGATTTGCTCTGACGTGATTCGTGACGTTTCATTGATTTAAAAAGAGAAAAAAAATCAATAAAATCAGAAAGATTTTGCTTAGAGTTTAGAGAATTTTGGGGGGGGTGGGGGGGGGGGAGAAAACCGAACAAATGATGTAGTAAGAATGTTTCCTTGAACAAGCTAGACTATCAGCTTCAGTTGAGTTTTAAAACTTTTCTGAAAAGTAGAACAGGGTCAGGGTACATATAAGGTTTAAATGAACCGTGGAGACGCTCGGCTCTGTGGTTATAAAGTTAAAGTCGTGGATAGCTCCTGGTGTTGTGTTCGCTGTGTTTACCCACAGATCCGAGTGTTCAGGCCGCCGAATTACTCGGGTACGATCGCTCTGGCTCTGCTGGTGTCTCTGGTTGGAGGTCTTCTCTACCTGCGCAGGAACAACCTGGAGTTCATCTACAACAAGACCGGCTGGGCCATGGCCGCGCTGGTAAACAGGCTTCCTCTCACACTGCAGCAGGAAACACACTTAAGGCTCATTGTGTGCCGAACCGCCCAGAGTTCAGACCCAGATGTTCTCGGAAAAATTCCTCTGAAATTCATTGGAGCAGTTTTCAGAACAGAACCCGATGATGCTTTTTAGCCATAAAGTGTGAACATGCTGCTGACTTTACACACATTTGTGCTTCTCAGCTTCAATAAAATTTCCATTTTTAATATTTAATATCTCGTTTCTCAGGGTTTGCCACTGTTACAAGTGTAAGAACTTCCCATTTACATAATAAGGAGTAATAACGCTTTCACATAAAAACATTTCAGGGAAATTAAAATAATCCTTCCTTCTTAAATATGCAGTCAAAATATTTTAAAAAGTGTTTTGTTTTGGGGGTTTTTTTTTAGATCTCTGGCTGTTCATTCTTTATGTGGAACCATATAACTTCTAGATATGATAGTTTTTGCTAAGACAAAGTCTTTGTTTGTGGAAAAAAAATGTTCATTTGTATTAATTTGATCACTGTTGAACATCCAATAACTCTTTACACGAATCCAGTGAAAAATCCGCTGAAAGCTCTCCGGGCCGAACCTCAAACAAACATGACTTACAATGGGCATGGAGTAGCGCTGGAGGATCCGACCCTGAACCCTTTATACTGATATATTCAGTATAATATTCTTGAACTTGACCTCATACTTTTGATCCGCTCGCTACTGCGTAACATCCATGTAACACTTATAGCAGCTATAAACACTCGTTCCCTCACTAGTCTCTCTTTTTTCCCCTAATATATAAGATGATTACGATCATGGCTTCTCTGTTCATTCCAAACGGTAGAAATGAGTAAAAGAGGAATGAACGCTAGACCGCTTGACCTCTTTCCCGTTTGACTGGGAATGTTTGCGAGAGAAATGCGTCCCCGAGTGTCCGAGTGCTTCTCACGGTGATTATTCTCTGGAAGCACGGAGGCTATTAATTGTCGGAAAAGGTCAATTCCACTTCAGCGAGGCGCCGGTTAGAGATTTCACAGAAGCCAAAAATATCCAAGAAACAGACTAAAGGTCTGGCTGACGTTGCACATGTTTTAAGTAATCATTAAAGATGTCGGAATCGAGCAGGAAGTTTTGCTTAGAGGAAGTTAATCAATGTCCTTAAAAGCCACGGCGCTGCGGCGAGGCCGTATCTCCCGTAACGTAGCGCGAATCAAGGATTCGGGAGCGTGCGCCGATCTTAATGCAGCCGACGATGTCATAACAAACGACACTGTAGCTGTACGCTATCAATATTTATTCCGAGGAAAGAAAAGCAGGAGCTCGACCTTCTGCACTGCCCCGGCTGAAGTTTGTTATTCGGCGTATTGATCACAGGATGAGGCCTGGCTATGGATTCTACTGCCTGAGAGGATCACATCGATCCCTCTGTCTCTCTTTTCCCTTCTCACACCATCACCGTCTCTGTCTCCAGTGGAGTCTAAAAGTCTGAGTCGACTTCCAGGAGCTGTCCATTAAAAAATCATACATTTGTGTCGATCTGTGTTTCACAAGCGCAGGCACACAAGCAGCTTTATTTATCTTTCATGGAAAGATTTCACCAACATCTGTTACGATTTGCATCATGATTAACGTTGGGGCTTCTGCAGGCGAGTAAGGAATAAAACGCTGTATGTGTGTCATGCTGTTACAGGAAAATAATCCACGCCGGAGTGGTGTGATTGAGCAGAGTTACCGCTACTCCGACTCGTTAGAAAGCGCCGACACTGGAGACTCCTTCCATAAAATTCAGTGGACACGTTGTAATTGTTGGCATGTTGCCGTGGCGTAAGAGGAAGAAAACACTCAGGCAGGGACACGATGTCATGGGAAAATAATCAGCTTCATGTGGAAACAGTAACTCCGCCTCATCGCACCACACCTGTCGCTGATTACTTTGCTATAGCATTGTGACACAGAGGTGTCTATTTCTTATTTAATGCTTTGCTAAAACATTAATGTATCAACAAAAAAAAAGTACTGGTACTTTTGGTTCCACTAGAAACACCGGACCGTACATTTTCAAGAGGAAATGAAGGAAGTGCTTAAACAAGAGAGACCTTAAGGACCAATTTAGGGAACACTTACATTGTTTGGTCTTTGTGGAATCTGACGCAGAAGGCGAAAAGGGTACTAAACTGCACCGTTTAATATGGTGGTACCCTTTAGTACCTAATCATAGCATTAAAAATTTGATGCGTATATTTATATAATTGGAGCTTAAGGGCAATATTTGTAAAAATGCAAAAGTATTGGATAAAGATGCAAACTACAGAACCTCGATGCTTTGGCAAGCTGTTTGTTCGCTTGTTTTTACATGTTTTATATATCCCTTTCTCCCCCTCTTTGCTTCTCTAGTGTGTGGTGTTTGCTATGACGTCTGGTCAGATGTGGAATCACATCCGAGGTCCTCCGTACGCCCACAAAAACCCCCAGAATGGCCAAGTGGTGAGTTCCACGCCTTTCATTCCGTATGCCTCTCTCCGTTAATCCGTCAGACACGGCAGAGCTTCAACACGCAGGTTATATTCCACAAACACAGCTTTATGACTCCGAGCTCCACATATTTGTTAAGTGTTTGCTTGTTTGTTCGGATCGGAATCCGGAGCACTTCCACTCCAGAGGCGAGGGAGATTTTTTTTTTTTTTTGAATGAGGAAAACACACGGTAAGGATCTGAGAAAAAGCCAGAATTGAACTCTCTAAGAATCTATGAGCGTGAAAACGGTGGAGTGTTCGAAAGAAGGAAGGAATGCTGAACTGCTCTGAGGTATGTTGGATAGATTCCATAGCGCTGGGTTTGAAGATCTCACAGTGAATATGAGAATCTTCTGGGGAATCAACAACAGAAGGGATGGGAGGAACTTGGGCTGGATCTGAGGCTCTCCTGATAGAGCTGTGGAGCTGCAGATGGATCTGAATAAATCCTGGAACAGATCCAAGGAACTCTGGATGGTTCTGAAGATCTCACAGTGTATATGAAAGAATATCAGAACAGATCTGAGATACTCGGGATGGATCTGAGGCCCTGCAGATGGATTTAAGTAAAAATAATGAATGAATGGGTCTGAGGAATTCAGTCTATCTCTGAAGATTGTTGGATGGATCCGAGGAACATATGGATGGATTTGAATAAATACCTGAAAGAATCTAAGGGACTTGGGATGGATGCAGTGAACTTTGGATGGATCTGAAGAAATACGTCAGTGGATCCATAAAACTCTGGCTGGATAGATCTGAAGCTCTCACAAAGGATCTGAGGACATTTAGATGGATTTAGGGAACGGTGGATGGCTCTGAATGGATTTGAATAAATTCAGGAATGGGTCTGAGGAACTCAGGATGGATCTGAAGATCGTTGGATGGATCCAAGGAACTTTGGATGGATCTGAAGATCTCATGAAGGGAGATCTAGGGAATGGTCGACGGATCTGAGAAACACAGGGTTCATGAGGAACTCTTGGTTCCAAATGGGTTTCAGGGAAATCTGGAAAGATCTGAAGATCCCTAAGGAGGACTCGTTTTGTGCATTCAAGGATGACTTAGAAAGCCAGATCTGAAGGTATGAAGAACAGTTGCTAATGTAGTGTTTAAGTGGAGGTGGAGTGTGAAGCATGCAGCTCTGGAGAACTTTTCAATGTCGCTGCTCATAAAAGCGCAACAGAAAATAAACTTTTATTTCAAGCAAAACTGCCAGCGCATACAATCGTGTAAATATTGAACAACACTCTAAACGTTAGTCAGCAGTGTCAAAGTTTAACAACGTATGCTATTGGACACACACACACACACACACACACACACACACACACACACACACACACACACACACTCAGAAATGCAATAACTCCCGTTCTCATTTCTTTGTCCTTGTCCCAGAGGAGTTTGTATGTCAGCGATCCAGTCAATAAAACAATTGAATCCGAGTCTTTTAATTAATACGCTATAAATAAAGGGATAAAAAGCTTCCAGACTGTAATCCTCGTCCTGCGATGAGTTTCCCTTTTACAGGAACTCCCGCTGGAACACCGGTGACTTTTATTGTCCGTAATTTAGGGGTGGCATTGGAATTCACGCTGGCGTCGGAAAATTAAACCGTAGCTACAAAGTCGTAGAACGAAGATTGAATTAGGGCTGCGTTAAAACCTTACGAGAGCTTTTAGCACTGCAACACTTCCACCCGGATCAATACATACACTCAGAGCACTCCGTTTTCACTTCCGGAGGAATTGATCATTTTTAAACGGTTGAATGTTTTGGATTAGCTGTGTTTAACTTACCAGCGTGTTACTCTACTCACAATAAGCAGTTTAAATGGCAAACTAGAGGAGCACTCGGAGAGCGCAGACCTCCGCCGAGGACAACAGTCCACTCGACTGTGAATCCAAACCCGCAACCTCGACTTTATGCGTGATATATTTCCAACGAAATCATCATATTTCTACATTGGCTATGTTCTAACTTCGCTGCCATCTACTGGATTTCAAGATGAAGAAGATTTGTAGTTCCAGCTAATTATTGGACATAGTTATGAATTCCTTAAGTATATTATGGAATTTGCACTCCATTTCTGCTAACAGATATCCTCAAAATCCTACATAGAGGACCTTCAAGCTAATAGCAAAGATATGTGGTAGGTACTGAGTCGATGAAGGTGTGGTAACAGGATTAAGGTTTATTTAGAACTTAGCTGGATACATTTCGCAGTACGGCAACTTAGCAGGAGAATTGTGACATTTCCGCCTTGAGAATTTGGTCACGTGAAAATCACGTGTTTTGTGCACAGCGGTTGGTATTACAGTAGTATGGGTAGTGTCAGTGCTGCTGCTGCCCCCAAAGGGTTCACTGCGGTATTACACCCGACTCGGACCTGTGCATGCTTACGCTATTACATGTTTGTTTTGTTGGTTAAGTAAACAACGCATCGAATATAAAATCCCATGTCAGTCGTTTACGCTGATGTCATCATGTCGGACTAAAATCCTTCGAGCGCTGAACGTGTGGAGAGGATGTTCAGTCGGAGCAGAGTGTGAAGATTAAACGCTGAAGCACAGCTCAGGCTTGGATGTAAGAAATCTTTAGTGTATCCATGTGGAACCGGCCGCAGTTTTCACTTCGCCCCTTGAGCTGTAACTTTTATCGGTTAAGTGATTAAAAACCACTCGACATTACAGCAGTTTTCATAAAAGTTAACTTTTTCCTTCTTGAAGACGAAGGGCAGTAAAATCTCCGGAACAGTGGTGCCGTAATGGTGGGGAAAGTCGGAGCGATTCCAGCCGTCCTCGGTAGGCAGAGACCCAAAAAAGCCCTAAAAACTGACAAGGTGGAACATCTGAACCTTTCCTGCAGCAGTTCTGCCCTGGTTCCTTCTGCTCCGGTGGAACGTCTGACCCATTTCCTGTTGGATGACGGTTGATGTCAAGCGAGTGTGAGGATAGGCGTGGTGTTAGCCGTCTCCTCTGCATCTTAAGCTTTTTTGGAAGTTGAAACGAGTGAAAGAAGTATGAAGAAAAAAGCGTAATTTGTATTTGCTGTTGAGGCTTCATAAGTCCCGTCAGTTCCAGGATATATTCACACGGAGAGCTCATGAAGTCTGGTGAAAACCTTAGAACCGTCTCACCGGCTTATTAATCATCTGCTGTGCTGACAATCCTGGACAGGGTTTTTTCCCCACCTCTATTCTTTATACCAGTAAAACCAAGGAAAAATGTTATTTATTAAAACTCTCTGAATTAGACCAGTCTGAAGTCGCTAAATATTTCAATTTCGGTCATTTGGTTGTTTTTTATGGCTTAAGGTGGACGTTATTTCTGCTGGTGATAAATGACCTGTTTTATTTGTTTTCTAATTAAGATATCATTTAAATATGATCTCTTCATGTCTGAGTTCATACAGTGGGTTATAAATTTAGTAATGATAGTAATAGGTTCTACTTCCTGTAAGGAAGGAGCGAGCTACGCTAATGCTGAAGAGTTGAAAGGAGATGATCCGATCCGTACGCTTTGGTTCGGATCCTCTGTTTGGTGGTTGGCATTAAATCTGCCGAGTGTCGGGACCTCGCGTATAAATAAAGTTTTGTAAGTGAATTCTAGGTTAGCTCTCTCTGGGTCCGGGGAGGTTTCGCTGACTTCTAATTGCTGCTTGGGTGGAAGTTTTTTCCCCCCACTGTTACCCGTGTGTGTGTGTGTGTGTGTGTGTGTGTGTGTGTGTGTGTGGTGACAGGGCGCTGGGGAGCGGCAGGCCATCTGCTCCCAAAACGACATGGTGTAGCTCTCAGGAAGCGCTTCACACTCCATCTGCACCTTTTATGGGGGAATATGCTGTGGAACGTGCTGTCGTGAGGGAACCTCATGTCGATGGATCTAGAAGTTTAATGCGTTTCTAAACTTCAGTAGTGCCTGATGATCAGTGGAAGATGATGGGTGGAATTATGAGTGGGCGTGGCTGAGACAGAATATCGTAAATTGCAGTTAGCCGGACAAGACCTCAGAGCGTAGCCCAAATGGCTTTACATCCGTGGTGAGCGGAAAAACATCTCAACATGTTTAACTTTGATGCAGACACGCTATCGGCTTGATTGGCCCAAGAGCACCCGAATCGCCATGGTAACACCGCTGCTCTCAGGCCGAGTGCGTTTAGACATGAGAGCGGATTTATGGCAGGTCTCACGCCTAGGAAAACCCAGACTCCTCTATACTCTAATTTCAGATATAAAATGCTAGAAATGTACACTTCTTTCTTCTTTTAGTCTTGTGTTAAAAGCGCTAGCTCCTTTCCTGGGGTATGCTAACTTCGCCTCGCTGACTCTGGATGGGGTCAAGTTTGGTAACAAGTATAACTTCATCACTTCCTGTGGTTTTTTCCCCCTCATATTTTTCATTTCGCTGCTGCTCCGTTCCGGAATCCCGACTCCCGGCTTGTGCATATTCACGAGGAGTAAAAACCCAGACGGAAAGACGTCCTACAACGATGTATTAACAACAGTTCGTGTCAGACATGATCCTCAAATGCCTGTCAAGCACCGTAAAGTTTGCAGAATCACTGTAAATTCCACAGCACAAACATCATGCGCATTAGCACGACCGACATTAATCATAACCGCTTAATAACACGAATCTTTAACGTCTCCACAGGGAAACTTCGCTTTAAAAGTATAATAAATGCACAAAAACCTACACCTGGCGTACATCTCCGCCTCACTCGTCTTCCTCTTCCTCAGAGAGCAGAGCGAAGTGAGCTCTCATCTCATCCATTAAATCTGAAACTGTCGGAAGGATAAAAAAAAAAAACACCGCAAACGAGCGCCGAGCTCCACAGAATGACAATTAAGAGCAACCTGCGAAGGCTAATGCGGTAGAAATCGTTCGAAAGGTCTATCGCGTCTGCTCCGTTGTTTGTGGACAATCGGAGATTGACATCACGGAGCAGGACGGAACGTTATGAATTATTCAGCCGCGAGCATCGATCTCGGTGTCATAAACAAAGCGCTAACGATGCCGCTGATCCCTGAGCCCGGACGCCCATCTCCGATGCGCCGCCGATCGCGGATGTGTCCGGTTCGTTCCTCCAGCCAATTGAAAAACCTTTCCGGTTCTTTTAGGACGCTTCGGAGGAAGTGCCGACCGAGGCTGAAATTCGTTCCAAATTCTAATGCATAAAGATAAATAAGTTTTGTCTCGTTTAGACGGCGTTCACTTAGTGGGAAAAACCTCCTGTCGGAATTCTGTGCCTTAGTTCTGGACGGTATTCATCCTCTTGGGAATTCTTCACACCTTCCTGCCTTTTTTTAAGGATTAGCCTTCGTCTACACTTTAACTCACTTTGTTACGATTCACCGACAAGTAGAATGATTTTATTTATTAAACAACATCAGGGCATAATCTTTATCCATTTATAGTTACATTTAATGTTCCGTAGGACAAGTGACTAACGTTATAGCGGTGATAAACGGCAGTCCCGCAGCTCGGCGCCGGAGACTCTGTCTGTAAAAGCTGCATGAACAAATTTCTCCTGACGGAAAATTTCTCCACATTAATGTGCAACCGTCCACTGTAGAAGTCTCTGTTACCATAGAAACGATATTAAAACGATCGTTTATCGTCATACCTAATACCGGCTCTACGGCTAGCGACGTCTGCGTTTTCTTATTTTTTAATTGTGTAAAATAGTTTATTTCGCATTCGTGGCCAAATTCAAACATCCAAAAGCCAAATCTTTTTTCTAACTTAATTGAAAAAATCGAGCTAAGCTAGTTAGCCACATCACTAATTAAAGCTCGGTTAATCCTTTACGCCTGATGCAGAAATCATTGCGGTAAATCGCGAGTGTGACGCAGCAATAAATCACCAACCTCATGTGAGGAAGAGAAACTAATCCCAAGGTCAAGTTTATACAGGGAGTGCCATTACTTTTACTTTTCTTTGGTAAAGAATAATAAACTCTGTTTGAGAGACGTGATTTGATGGAATGAGACGGAGGAACCGTCTCTGATGCGCTCCCGCTTGTGTTCCTGCGATTTGAATAATAACCCACTTGTTTTTCGTCCTAATTAATACCTTAAGGATGCCCTGACGTGATTATTTTCCTCCGTCCTGGGTTTGTTTACGTGCAGACGTGAACACGCTATACACCTTTTTTTAATTTACTGAAGTAAATATTTTTCTCGGCTAAAGACTCTGAGCTCTAAAAATAGTGCGCGGAAGTGCACGGCGTCGCCGCCTGAGACTTCTCGGTCATCATTTGTGGCTGTGTGCTCGAGTGTGAAATTAAAAAAAGAGAAGAAAGTGAGAGAAGGAGAGAAAAAAAGGAACGAAATTACCTTGATTTCCTAAACGCAACGCTACATTTGCATGAAATTATGTTTCGTCGGCCTGCGAGAGCGCCGCTTTCGCGCTTCATGCCTGAACGGACAGAGAAATTCGTTTGGGAAGCAGAAAGCTGTTCGGCAAATGAAAGCGTCTGGGTGGAGACGTGTGTGTGTGCATGTGTGTGTGTGTGTGTGTTTGCACCACGGGCCTCATCTCACACCCGTCTGAATCTATTTAACACGTGGGATGAGCTGTTCGCTGCCAAAGACACCGGAAGATTCCACATCCTTTCCTTTTTTTGTTTTCTTCGACCCGACCCGAGGCGACATGGCCACGTTTTGTTTTGGGTTTTTTGTTGCACGTTAAATAAAAGGCCCTGATGGAGGAGCTCGAGTGCGATTTGTCACATACCCACATCTGCAGTCCAGAGGGATCTTCGTTATTGCACTGGCTTCAAATTTCAAGCTGACAAATCAGTTCGGCCAAGAAAACACCTGAACCGTAAAAGCTAGCGCCCCCGAGTCTGTGATATTTATTTGTTAATCTCGTAACTCCGACCTCCGGCTTGGAAAAGCCGACGAAGACGCAATGAAACCATAAATCGTACATCGATAAACCGCGGTACAAAGTAATGATGGATACATTTAAAAAATGAGCTGCAATAAATCTCTTATTTCTTCCTAGCTGTAAGTGGGATATTTAGACAGCAGAGGGCGCAATAATGTACACGTGACGTCACTGTAAGTGGAACTAATGACGCAAAAATTAGCTTTTGTGCTCATTTACAAACAGATTCAGCAAGAAATCGGAGCGACCTTTTAACAGACGGCCGAAAGCTGAAGAAAGAAGCCAATGGATGGGGTTGTTTTATGTGTAAGATTTTTTTATTATTAACTTTTTTTTATTTTTAATAAAAGGAATATTTTAGTTAATAGGCTATTATATTTTTACCAACTTTACCAATGTAAACAATTATTGTTGGTTATTTAAAAAATGAAACAAAGGTGTATATATTTTTATTTAACAAAAGGAATAATTAAGTTGATAAAGAATGGTGAAATAAATGTTGCATTTTTTTGGCAATAAAATTTTCTTTTAATTTTCTTTTTTTTTTCTTAAAAAATATCAAGTCAGGATCTAATCATGAACCCAATATTGTGAATCGAATCGTGAATTAGGTGAATACTTATATGCCTATGCTCACGCAATCGACAACATCGGACTGCGAGAAACCCATCAACCAAACGCCCCGACTCGGTTCGATTTTGGAGGGAGGATTTTGCATGTAGACTGTCTGGCAGTTAGAAAATCCATTGGTGATGATGCTTTCAGTGATTTCAGTGATTTTCGACTATGTCGCGCGTTCACCCCTCGCGCCGCGCTTCCTCTGTGTTCACGTTTCTACCGTATGGATTTGTCAGAATACTGAAACAGGCAGCACACACATTTCTGTTTAAATGAAACTCTTCTAGCTTATTTATTTCGTTTCGCTTTACTCCGCCAGCCGCTCCAGCTCAGGTTTCAGCTTCTCTCAGCTGTTACCCAGCGAACGCCGTCATGGGGACTTCTTTAGGAAGCATTTGTGGGAGTTTCTGTCTGTTTTATTCTGTTAGTGTAATTCTCAAAAAGAAACGCCGACTGTGCAACCTGAAGAATCTCACCACACGTACATCTGACCGTTCACCACACACACGCACACACACACACACACACACACATACACACACACACACACACACACACACACACACATCTCTCATGGTTCCTGTTGTGCTGGGAGAGTACCTACCCTGAAGTAGGAGCTAAAAAGTCCCTAAAAATAGAGTTCTAAGAACTATAATTGTTCTCAGTTCCTGCTGTGGAACACAGAAAAAAGGGGCTACTTCCTCCAACAGTTCTAAGAACTATGAAAAGGTTCCTCCAGTCTGAAAGCAGCTCTAGTCTCTGTGTTCTAGTTCCTAGCCAACTTCCTGTTCTCCATGTTTCCCCCTTTTTCCCTCATTTTGTCTATTTCTGTCTGTTAGTTCCCTGTTCTCCTTCTTTCCCCGTTTCAGACGAGGTTCTAAGTTCCAGTTTCTGCTTCTCCTTGTGTTTTCTAGTTTCCTGTTCTGCCTGGTTCCTTCTGGTTTCTCACCATGTTCTCCAACATTCTGGTCTTTTTTATTTGCTCTTCCCGTTCTTATAAACAAATTAACTTTTTCCTGTTTTAACTTCTCACTTCCTGTTCTCCTTTTGTTTCCCATTTCCTTCTTTCCAGTGTTCTGCTGTTCTACTTTCCCTTTGGCGTAGTATTATTATTATTATTTCTATCATACAGTCTCCTGCTCTCCCTCCATCTTTTTTAAAGTTCCGTTTTTTCCAGTTCCTTGGGTTCCAGGTTTCCCAAATATTCCGTTTCTGTTCTTTGGTGTTCTGATTGTTCTGTAGATCCTGATCATGGGTTTCTCTCGTCCTGACTGGATGTGATTTAACCCCCTGTGTGGACACTGATGATGAATATTGGGTTAGTGGAAACAGACAGTCTGCTGCTCGTATGTTTTAGCACCGTATTCGTCCAGTAAAGCACAAAAGCTTGAAATCTGATTTGAGAAAACTTTTTCCGACCCGAGATATTATTTTCCATGCAGGAAGTTGAACATCAGGAAGCAGCCTGTGCTTTTTTCACATGCTAATTGGCTCGTGCTTGACCCCAGTTATGATTTATGGCTCATAATGATATGAGAAAAGAACTCCGTTCTCTTTTTCCGTAGGTTTTCCGCTCAGGACCTCCAATCTTCCAGACCTTTGCCAGCTTGCTATGCTTCACTGTTCTTTGGATCTGTTAACAAATCCTGGCGCTCACTCTCTCTTTCACACACACACACACACACACACACACACACACACACACACAAATGCGTGCCAGCCAAATCAGCACCCTAGCACGGATAAACCTGTTTATTTTTCCCCCTCGGACTCGTTTTTTCAGCTTTATAGCACCTTTACAAATGTTTACTTGTGTGGCTGGGGTGTGTGTGTGTGTGTGTGTGTGTGTGTGTGTGTGTGTGTGT
>JAQQZR010000013.1:776304-786393 GCA_030068235.1 Notoglanidium macrostoma | reverse complement strand
AGGAGAGGATCAGAGTTTGTGTGTGTGTGTGTGTGTGTGTGTGTGTGTGTGTGTGTGTGTGTGTGTGTGTCTTTGACGTGCGCTGCGGGAACACCTGTGCAGTTTTTACTCGCACCACAAAGACATGCAGGTGAAAGATCAGTCACTTCAACACCTGCCTGAAACAACAAGAGGACGGGCACTGTGATGCAATACACTCACACACACACACACACGCACACACACACACACAACGCTGTGGGGGCTTTGGGGGAAAACCCCAATAAGCACCTCCAAGTGTGTGTTCAAGTGTATATGTCCCACTCAGGACAACCCCTGGCTCACCATCACAGACATTTGGAGATCATACGGACACACACACACACACACACACACACACACACACACACACACACACGGAGAGCATGAATATACACACAAAACACACACTCATAGAGTGTGTTATGCAATGTACTTAGATGAAAGTGTGTGACATGTTGTCACCCGCATGCTGCACGGTGTACAGCTTTACGATCATCACGCAGCTTCTAAAGGAAGTGTGTTTACTCTCCTTCCACCATGCAGGTACTCTAACGCCTTTCATTCACCACTACACACTCTGACAGCCCACATCCAGCTCATATTTATTTTGAAAAAGTGTGTATGTGTGTGTGTGTGTGTGCTCAACTTAACCACCCTTATGTCATTAAAAAGTATCAGTTCCTTCTCAGTTCCTCGCCTAAACACACACTCACACACTCCAGGACAGATGTGCTGACATGCACTCAAATCAACTTAAGAGTCATCAAAGGAGATGATTCACAAAGTCCTGAATGAAAAAAGGAAGCGAGTGACGGAACGAGAGAAACAAGATGGCCGCCAGCCAGTGTGTAATTGCAGCATGTGTCAAACACTCAGACGACACGCGACTCAGGCTGATGACATCATCGCTTTTACTGTCTGACTGCTCATCGATAGATGTCTAGATACACTCTTAGGGCTTCCTTAAGCACTTTGTTTACAATTCTTAGAGGAGGGTCTACTGTTTCATCTTGTTGTCTGGTTACATGTAGAACCTTAAAGAGTTCCCTCAAAAGGACAAATCAAAAAACCTTCAGACTGCTTCCTTGTTTCTGCAGAACTTTTAAATGTGCCCACATGATGCTTGACCAAAAAAGGGTTCTTCAAGCATTTATTAGGCTTCTTGGGATTGTTAATGGTAATAGATTTCTAAAATCTTTCTATTTGCACCCATTCTACAAAGGAAAACCTTATCTGGTTATACATGGAATCATAAAAGGTTCTCTCAGAAGAACAAACTGCTAGATGGTTTACTTCATCGTTTCCATAATCATGGAAAATGTAGTACTTTTAAGAGTTCTTCAGTTGTTTAAGTTGTGGATCTATGTTGAAGAATTCTTGAAGAACACTTTTGGAAGGTGAGAATCCTTAATTATCCAATGAATCTTTAAAGAACCATTGAAGAACCCTTTTTTTTTTGAGAATGTGTGTCTTACCTGGGTGGTACATACTCCAAATTATTGCTCATTATTTTCTTTTTAGAACCTAGATTATGCTTATAGCTTTTCTAGGTTGGTGCTACTTGGAACCTTTTGAAGGACAAGTGTTGTTGTCTGTTTATACATAGAACCTTGGCAAGTTCCCCCAGAAGAACAAACTGAAGAACCTTCATACCGTTAGATGGTATACTTTGTTGTTTGTCCCTCTGGGAGACTCATTAAAGATCCTATATAGAACTTTCCAACAGTGTGTTTTGGTTCCAAATAGGACAAGCTAAGAGCCCATAAAGAACCATTTACTTTGTAAGAGAGTGTGTAATAACTGGTTTGGTTTCGTCAGATGTTCTTTAAGGGTTATTTGGATTGTTTATGGTTATATAGCTTTCAAAGATTATTCCAGGTGGAAGTTTTTTTATAAAAATAAAAAAAACTTGTTTTCTGGTTAGATCTAGATCCTTAACAGGGTTCCTCAGAGGGACAAACTGAAGAACCTTCATGCTCCTATTTGGTTCCTCCTCCAGCAGGAGAAAACTTTAAGCTTCTATAACTGAGTGTTTCCCTATTTCCTTCCAATACTACACTTTGTTGTAGGGTTCCACATAGAACCTTTTAGAGTTCCCCCAAGATACAACCAAAGACTCCTTAATTGGGGTTCTAATTGGTGCAAGTCAACGAAGCATTTGATAAAGTCAGAGTGATGAGCACAGTGATCTTCATTCTCTTGATAGTGATGATGATGTATGCTCTGTACTTTGAAGAACCTGAAATATAGATGATCGCTACAGCTCTATAAAGTCTTCCTCTCACAAGATGAAGCCTGTCACAGTCCTGGAACTGCCAGAGAACCGTTACCAGGCCCTGAAGCAAGGCCTCGAACTGCTCCAAACTGCTCAATACTGCAGTATAATGGTTGTACCTGACCTCTGACCCCGCCTCCTTCCAGACTGGGATTTGTAAAAAAAGCATTTAATTGTATTGTATTCATGCATAACAGTAAAACGACAATAGAAACACAATAAAACTCTTATTATTTGTAAGCGATCCACTCTAGAACCTAGCGTCAAGATGATAAAGTGGTTCTAGAGTGCTGGAGTGCTTCCAGTAACAGTAAGGATGCAATTAGATGCTAAATGCTATTACACCAATAGCATTATACCAGAATAAATAATGAACATCATATATTACAGAATGACATCATGCTTTTTATGCGTTTATTGTTCAGTGAAGAAGTTACTTCCTGTTCTCACAGTTGTTCTAATAGCAATGCAGCTTGTCGTGTTACCATAGAAACTACAAAGAAGCGTAAACTCCTCTGTCCTGCACATGTGGGGAAACGTTTACCGCTGACTGTTACAAAGCGCTGACACTGGAGACTCCTTCTTACATGATACAGAAACACCTCCTTACATGAATCCAGAATTCCGCAGCACTGCGTTATAGAATCCGTTTCATCTATTATACTATTTAAAAACTATGTTGTTGTTGTTCAAAGAGTGCAAGAAGAAAGAATGAAATAAAAGACCCGACCAGATAAAACATCTCACTTTGTTTTGGCAAACCATCATAACTTGTTCATTGTAAAAAGCATCAATTCTAATCAGTTAAGTACACGCCATATAAACGTCCTCCAGTCCTCCCGTCCCTAATCAGTTATTCAATGACCTTTCACCTCTGACCGGTGACCTTGCAGTCCTACAGAAAGAAGAGACCAAGCCATCTGAAATCGTTTTAACTGTCTTTAATTCCTGAATGAGCTCCAGAACATTCTGGAAATCTTGCTTTGTGTGTGTGAGAAAACAAGAATCAAATTGAGCATGGCTGTGAAAATGAAACAAGAGCAGAATTCTCAGAGTCGAGCCAGATTAAAAACTCCCATATGAAAATACTTTCGGAATAATTCAGGGTCTTGAAAATAACATCCTTTTTTACATATTCTATAGACCTGTAAAAATATACTTTGGAAATAAATAAATATATAAAATAAATATATGTACTAAAAAAAAAAACTATAAATTATAGACTAAAAAAATGAAATGTTTGGTCGGTTTGATGCCAGTGTTTGAACAGAACAGAGTCCTGACGGTGATGGATCTTTCCTGAAATTTCAGTAGTAGACCGTTGATTGTCCTGTTGTCTTCCGATACCCAAAAGTTGCTGCTTGAGCAAGGAAATTTTCGGATACAAAAAAATCTGTGTCCATTTCCATGAATCAGGAGTGTCCTTGTTCTAAAGAATGTAGTAGCATCTTCCCAGAAGGAGCTCCATCCTCATTATCCCAAACTGTCCATTTGATCTGTTCTCTTGAACACATTATCTTAAGGTTTGCTAACATGCTACATGCCTTTCTCCAGGTTTTGTCCCAAATCAGGGTAAAGAATGGCTCTTAGGGATGTACGTCATCCTTTATGTCCGATAAGCTGATTATTGGCTCAATTTAACCCTAATCAGGGTGGATCATTCTAGAAGTGCATCCACTGACTTGACATGGATGTTGTGGATGTTGGACATACAGGTCCAACAGTTTTTATCCAGAAGAACAAATGGTTCCTTTTTTGCACCAAATAAGGGTAAATATTTTTCACCAACCAGCCTCCATGCAGCCATGCAGTTTCCCACCTTGTTTTTCCAGAAACAAAGGCTTTGGTGGCTGTTCATTGAACTTCAGCTTCAACAATTAGAGCATCGTACCCCAGATGATGACAAATCCCTCCTGGAGTCTGTCCTCTTCAACCAGAGTGACTGTATATCCTCCAGAAAAAAGGGTGTTTGGTGATGTTTAGTGCTAACTGATTATCTGCTCAATTGTACCCTCAAAAATTGCAGCTTGATCCAGGAGTGTATCTCCCAAGCTGGCTTTTCATTGATGTTCAGCATCGCTGAAATCCAAAACTCGTCTCAGCTTTGTCCCAGGGTGTCTCTGTACAGCTCGGGCACGAGGTCAGGGTCGACAGGTCGTGGGAGGAAGTGTGTGAAGCGCTGGTACCTCTTGGATCGAGCGCCGTCTCGTGGAGTGCCGTCTTTGTTGAGAGCGACGAAGTAGTGCGGCCCACGCTCGCCGTGCCGGTAGAGGTTGGACGAGTAGGTGTTGTACCAGTTCTCCTCGAAGTGTTCACGGAAAACACACTCTGCTGTCAGCTTTTCCTGCATGACACAAGAAGAAAAGTAGGAGGTTAGCGACACGGTTAAAGAAGGTGACTTTACGTCTGCCCCCTATTGGTTGATTCAGATTATTACCTTATGTGATAATGTTCAGTTAGATCAAATAAACGTAATTTGTTTCCAAGGAGGATCACACTCACCGAGCCGTACAGATGCCCTTTGCTGTCCATGGCCAGGTGGAAGCCACTATCCACACCTCGGATGCTCACCAACCCCACAGCCAGGCTGATGAACTCCAGGATACCTGCGTGAGAGAAAAACAGTAAAGACGCTAAATTAATTTCAAACTCAGGTTTATACACAGCACAAACAATACAAAAACAAAGAGCTGAAGGAAGGAAGGTGGAAATCTATCAAATGTATTAAAGCTACAACATTAAAAAGGGTACTTTTCCTGGGAGCCTTTGTTTATGTCTTAATGTAAACAAGCACAAGATAAAGACGGTACCTTTAACTTTGGTTCCTATAGTATAGAAATGTGTGGAGCAGAGCTTTAATGTTTTACTCTAAAACTGTATACATGCTTTCAGGTGAAGGATGTGGTGCATAATAAAGGTAAAAAAGGAAAACAAGTAAAGGTGCTGTTTAGTACCCTTACTGAGAGTGCTAAATAACAAGCTAATGAAATATACATATGTTTTTTTTTTAAATACTTTTCGAAAAGCATGATGTAACAACTAATAATCATAATAATGTTTAAGGGAAAAAAAGCTTTAGAATTATGAAAGATTAATTAATCAGTAATAAGTAAAGTGATTTTTTTTTTTTTTTTAATTCTTACCGAATCTGCTGTGGTCCTTCCTCGTGCCCTGCACCGTTCCGTCCTGTAGGATCTCCAGATGGAACCCGGTTCTGCAGTAAAGCTGCCTCCGCCGCAGGACGCCGCCGCGGAGGTGCGAGAACTCTGCGGGGGGCGAGAGCGCGCTGCGCGAGAGCCGCTCCGCCGCCGTGGCCAGGTGCGCGTGCAGGAGGAGAGAACCTGGAGTCGCGACGGAGACATGTGAAGAGAATCCGCTGCTGCTGCTGCTGCTGCTGGGACCACCAAGCACGAGCGCACTCATCATCACGAGAAAAGTTACCGGACAGGCGTGCGTGTGTGCGTGTGCGTGTGCTGTAGTCTGCTTAATAAGACTCCTTATTCCTGACGAACGAGCCTTTAAATACGTCCCGTATGCAAATGCCGCGCGCTCTTGACGTATGCAAATGAGGCCCCCTGCTCACTGATCTCCCGTTTGACCCGTTAACTCCTCGACCGTTTGATCCTCCCTCGCGTTTGATGATCTGACGGTTTCATCTCGCGCTCATCATCATCATCCATCATCCATCCCATAACACACACACATGCACACACATAGACACACGCGCGCATGTGTGATATTTATAAAAAAAATAAATACGTACATACATTAAAAAAGTGTCGTACGAGCGAAAGGAAAAACAGGAACGTGCAAAAGAAAGAAAGAAAGAAAGAAAATATATTCTGCAGGTCGCAGATGAAGAAAAGGAGGAAGGGATTGAGAGAGGTGGGTAAAGGGGAAGAAAGCTCGCGCGCGCTCCCCCAAACGAGCGGCTACAGAAAAGCGCGTGGCCTGGCCGGAATCATGAACTGGCGCGCGTGGCAGCAGGTGGAAGCGAACGCGAGAAGGAGGAAGTGGGTGGAGCTTAGAAAGAGAGAGAGAGAGAGAGGGTTTGTTTTTTTACTTTCCAGTTAGTGCTTTTTTCTGCACGTGGAGGTGGAACTTTACGGACCTATAGACTCTAAAGGGTTCCTCAAAGGGTGCTTTGGATGGTTAATCTGTCAAATCTTTCAAAGAAGTGCTACTTTGCCAAAGAGAACCCCTCTGTTGTTAGGTTCCATAAAGAACCCTTAGGGTTTCTCCTGAGGGATAAACATCTGCTAAAATAATCCTTTAGGGTTCTCCATTTATCAATATTTATTTATTTATTTTATTTAAATTTAGGTTATTTTTAGGAATGATTTATCTTTTACACCCTAAAAAGGGGTTCTTCAAAGGTTCTTTGGATGGTTAATGGTTTTAGCCTTTCAGAGCGGTTCTACTTTAAATCCCAAACTGTGATGTAGGGTTTCACACAGAACCATTATGGTTTCTACTGAAGGAAAAGTCAAAGACTAGTACAGGGTGAAGTTTAAAGAAGAAGAATACTTAAAAGACCATTAAACATTCTAATGACCCTTGAGGATGAACCCTTTTAAATCAGTTCCACTAGAAACCTTTTTATTTAGAAGAGAACTCTCTGTTGTAGGGTTTCATCAAAGAACAAACCAAATCTTAATCTCTCAAACATTTGAATGAAAAGAATCCATTAAGGTTCTCTATTCACCAAAATGAGTTCAGCTATAATCTTCTATAAGGTTCACAGAGGCACTTGAAAAAAGGGTTCTTCAAAGGTCCTTTGAAAGGTTAATGGTTCTCGCCTTTTCAAAGGGGTGCTACTTTAAACCTTATGTCAAAGAGAACTCCTTTGTTATAGAGTTCTAAGTAGAACCATTAAAGTTTTTCTAGTGGGAGACAAATATCTGATAAAACAACCCATTATGGTTCTCCATTTATCAAAAGAGATTTTTAAAAATCCATAATAGGGTTCTTTTAGGAATTATTTGTCTTTTAAAACCTTTGGGTCCTGAAGGCACTTCTAAGAGAACTTTCACCACTCTTAAAAGAGTGCTTCAAAGGTTCTTTTGAAGGTTAATGGTTCTAGTCTTTCAAAGGAGTTCTACTTTAAACCATCTGTCAAAGAGAACCCCTCAGTTATAAGGTTCACATAGAACTGTTAAGGTTTCTCTAGAGGGATGAACAAAAACAAAAACATTATATGGTTTAAAGTTCAAAGAACAAACAATTAACCATACAAAGAACCCTTGAGGAACTCTTTTAAATAAGTTCTACTGTAAACCGTTTGTGAAAAGGAGCATCTCTGTTGCAGGGTGCCACAAACAACAAACCAACACATAATATAGGGTTCTCCATATATATAATCTTTAAAAAAATATTATTAAATATCCAAAGAACCCTCGAGAAACCATTTTCAGGGGTTCTACTATAAACCTTTTCTGAAAGAGAACGCTTTAGGGAACCGAAATTACACTATTAGAAATAAAAAAGCTTTTGTGACCTTTTCTAAAAGGGTTCTCCTCAGAACTATTGCTGATAATCTGTTGTCTGGTTCCACATAGAACTTTTAGAAGTAAACTAAAGAACCCATTAGGTTGCTAAATAAATCTTATTTCAGAGTGCATTTAGACAAACACTAAAGAGAACATGTGCAGGTTTGAAAGGAAAACAAGGCAGATGTGTTGCACATCTGTGCAACAGCCCCGCCCCCTCATCATAAACACCCCGTCACCCCTCCTTTCGCCCCGCCCCCTCATCCGCAGTGTGTCACCTCTCACGGCTCTTTGCTCTAATTTGCCCTTTGAATAAGAGAATCAAAGAGTCGAGAGAATCACTTCAAAGTGAATCAGTGTTGTTCTGCGTCATTAAGAGAGAAGAGGAGAAAAAGAAGACACACAAAAACTCCTGATGGAAAATCTCTGTGATTCTCTGATCCAGGCTCGGAAAATTCCCCAACACGAGCAGATAACAACATGTCCAGGACTCAGATATGAGAGTCAGCAGTTAAACAATTACTTGAACATGCAGGTATAAGCTACACTATCTAGCTATACCACACTAAACATAAATAAATATAGAATCGTTTTAATAATATTACTCTTACATATAAGATTGTACAAGCACACATACACATATTGTTCAGTGCTCTATATAACTCTATTACTAATTAATGTCTTTATCTTGACATGTAATAACTATTTTAGTATATGCTCAAATATATTTCATTTTATGGTATCCATTATATTTTTAATACTTGATTGTACAAGACTTTGCATATGAACTACTCTATAAATAAAGTTTTTAAAATTATTTGTATATGACTATATATAATACAATATTTCCTACCTTATCTTTATCATTGTCACGTCCATTACAAATTCTTCTCAGATGAAAAGCTCTAGGCTGTATAATCATGTATGGAATATTCTCCCTGCACATATGCAGAGATTAGATATGGGACATACAAGTCTAATTTCTAATAATAACATTAATAATAGCTATAGTATTAATAGCTAGTTAAATGCTTACTTTATACATAAATGTAGGGTTTTCTATGACGTTATTCATTAAATGTACATATATTAATCTTTGCATGATGAATATGCATTAAAACTATATTTTCATATGCAGAGGTTTGTCGTTGCATGCTTATACACAGCTATGGTTTGGAATACGGAGAGACCGGTCACTGTATGTTTACATAGAAAGCATTACATAGACTGTAATGCACGAGGCCCGGTGCGCGCGCGAGCTCGTTTAACTATTACTAATTTGCATTTAGGATTTTGCCTCAAACCAAAATCGATGCAAAAGCATAAAAGAAACTCCGGTACTGAGTGGATCGATGGAGTTGTCGAGTTAAACAGTCCGAGGAAAAAAAGCGCGTGACGTGAATTGTTCTCCGGGGGTCAACGCGCCTTAAACGGAGGGCACGCGCCGGGGGTGTTTTTGCATAATTGTTCATCACGGGGTAAAAAGGGGACACAAACAGGGGGCAGAACAGATGTGTCTTCTGAATCATACAACAATAATGTCTTCACGAGCCTAGTCAAGTGTGTAATTTTCATTTATTTATTTATTTATTTGTTTGTTTGCTTGCTTGCTTGCTTGTGTGTGATGGTGCTTGTTCTGCACGAAGTATATTTATAGAGGGATCTCAATTCAATTCAATTCAATTCAATTCAATTCAATTCAAAGAGCTTTATTAGCATGACCATAAACATGTACAGTATTGCTAAAGAATTGAAATGACAGTTTCAATAAAACAAATACAGTAACAATGACAAAAAAAATAAAATAATAATAATAAAAAAAAATAATAATAATAATGATAAAAATAAAGTAAAAATATAGCAGCAAACTTAAAGTAAGGTAGGGGTTAGAAATATTTAATAAAGTGTCAGCAGTGTGGATAATGATAATAATAATTCTAATAAAAGTTATAATAATATTAACAAGTATTATATCACCAGTAACGAATTAGCAATAGTAATATCCATAGTAATAGTAGTGATAATAATAATAATAATAATAATAATAACAAAAATAATAATATCGATAATAATAATAGTAGTGATAATAATAGTAATAATAATAGTGATAATAATGATAGAAATAATATTAAGGCTAAAATGATTGTGTAACAAGGAAGGAATGAAATGGGTTGAGTTATTAAAAAGAGAAGGATCTCTCTCTCTCTCTCTCTCACACACATACACACACGCACATACACACACACACACACACACACACACACACACACACACACACACACACACACACACACACACACACAC
>JAQQZR010000013.1:759274-769649 GCA_030068235.1 Notoglanidium macrostoma | reverse complement strand
CTCTCTCTCTCTCTCTGTCTGTCTCTCTCTCTCTCTCTCTCTCTCTCTCTCTCTCTCTCTCTCTCTTGCTCTCTCTCTCTCTGTCTCCTTGTAGGTAAGAAACCCTGGAGGCGTCTCAGTAAACAGGTGTAGTGTTAAACCACTTCCTGTTGTTCTAATCACATATTACATGTACACAAGCTCACTAGTTAGTATTCTAAAATATGTTTATAGCTAAGCTAAGGATTATGTATACTAAGTATGCTTAGACACACACACACACACACACACACACACACACACACACACACACACACACACACACACACACACTAGCAGATGTATTTGAAAGGAAAAGCCAGAGCGCTATGTACAGTATGTGGGGGAAAAAGCATGTAATGTGAAAGATAAATATACTGCTAGTGCACTAAGTATGCTAAAGTAAGTGTATTACAGCTACAGCGTTAGGGTAGTGAATACACTGCAGCATGAAAGTCTGTACTGTAACAAAAATGCTAATATTAGACGTGTAATATCCATACTTCGTATGTCACGTTATGAAATGAATTAAGAATAAAAGTGTTCACGTGCATGTAGTGCAATAATGATTTACACAGTGTACTTTAACACATGTGCACATGTTTAGCTAGTTAATATGCTAACAATGCCCTAATAGGCAGCTAGCGAACTTAGCGTGCTCAGTAAGCTATAAGCTAAGACATCTTATAGTGCAGTCAGTTCTAATTTTTGTTAAATATTAACTTAATTTTTTCCGAGACAGGAGCTGGAGAAGATCCTCTCCGAGACGCCGCCGGTGTGGAAAGGAACTTCTACACTTTTCCGTAATCTCAGAGAGAGAGGTGAGAGTTCATGTACGGATTTTCTGAAGGAAACGTGAGACTAGCGTTATGACAATGCTTGCTAAAGCTGTAATATGTCAACTCAAGCTTACGGCTTAGCATCATATAGCGGATGTTAGGACTGGATACGCTAGTCATGCACTGATAGATATATCATTTCCTTATCACAATATTTGGCTGGAATTTTATCAGGGTTTCAAATATAGAGTAGCAGGATATCTCCTTTCGCTAACATGCTAGCTAAAGTGTTGGTGCCATGTTCTCCTGAAGGAAAAAAAAAAAGCTTTTTGGTGGTTTCTCGTTTATCAAACACAGTAAACGCTTCTGATCTCACTACTGCTATCATCATCTGTGGTGATGAAGTAAAATGTAATTATATCATGTGTAGCTAATCATTAGTAGCAGCTCGGCTAATCGCTGACAGACCACATTAGTGACATTTAATTATATAATCTCAGAGTTTTTCACAATATTCTACCCACAGTGATCCTAACGGCTCGCTAACAGAGGAAAGGCTTAAACATTAGCTCTCGTGCATGCTAAGCTAACATCCCTTTGGGGTTCCACCCAGAATTTTCTCAGTTTAATTCTCTGCTTGTTGCGTAGCAGCCGGTATAATCACACACTTTACCCATACTAACGCTGGATCGCTCCCTTTTACTCTGTTTCATTCTTTCTTTCTTTCTATCTTGCCACTGTTCATCATCTGCCCAGAATATGGCAGCGTTCCATAGCGTTCAATGCCAAATTGAAACAAAAAAACAAAACAAAAGGAATGTGAATGAAAGGAATAAATAAACATGAGGAAGATCACTGACACGAGAGCTGCAATTAAAGCATTTGCTGGCGTGATGCTGGTAGCAGACTGGCTAATTCCCCGCGGTGGTAATTACACACTCGCTTCACACAAGCGCTAACCGCAGCGGGACGGCTAAAAATAAACCGAATGGATTCCACTCCTTTCCTATTATAATTATCATTCTTATCTGCAACCCCATAATTGACACCATCTCCTTAACATGAACAACGCTGTTATGACGACAAAACATGGAATCTGGTTGAGATCTGATATAAAGGGGTGTGTGTGTGTGTGCGTGTGTGTGTGTGCGTGTGTGTGTGTGTGTGTGTGAGAACATCTCCAGAGGCTGGTTTCCAGGTAAATATGGAGCGCAGGTGATCATTGGGAATACAGCTGAACCTGAGCGAGGTTAACTCTTTCAGGAGAGGAATGGAAAGCTGTGAAAAATTTAACCTTACAATAGATCAATCAGTTCCTCTTCGCGTAATTCCTCGTTCCTTTTGCACCCTGTTGCTAACATCTCTGTCACACAAGTTGAAAGTGGAGAACCTATCCCTGACGGCAAAGGCTATGTCAGCTCATTCCCTTGTTCCTTCAAGGGCTCCTCTGATGCACCTCACTTGAGGTGTTGCATCCTTAAGATGTTCGAACCATCGTTGGCCGTTTTGTGAATCCCCACCTTATCACATAGGATAGGAACCAACCATAAAGTGTGAATCTTAGCAATCGCTTCCTGTAAAAGATGCCCAAGATTGGTTAACATGACTCTTATTGGCAGTAACGATAGTCACACCCTCCCTCCCAACCAGCGAGCGTAGCCATTTCTTGCTGTCTTGGACGGCAATAGATAGTTGATTCAAATTTGCAATCTCCAAACAAACGCTTTTCATTTGTGCTCCTGAGGTGTCCCGGTGGCTGGTAAATTAACAGCCGTTAATTGCAGTTATTTTCAGGTGCCAGATTGTTCCTGCATTTGGTACGGGGGTGGGGTTTCATTTTAGGGCTTAGTTATATGTGACCCATCATATCAAGTCAGGTCCATTCAGTCACATAGCTTAATTTTGCATTGTGGCCAATAAGTTGCAGTAGGCGAAATTGTTCAACTTTTCAATTTAGACAAAAATCAGTTGATAAAATGCCTGATCTTCCGGATCTTTCAACAGAACTGAGAGGAAATTTCAATCCTACCGTTGTTTTAAAGCACTTTAATGAACTTTATCCAAGCTGTGACTCCAGTTTTGACAGACAAACCTGCATTGTTTGCTATAAAGCCGAACTGCTGGCGAAGTTATTTTTAGCGGTAGCAGGAAATCCTGGAGTCCAAATGAGGCTGACGATTCCCTCTTTCATATTACATCATGGAATCCTCATTTAAATATTCTAAAAATAAAATAAATAAATAAGCTCGCACTGTTGCTATGGTGACATACGGACATGATACAGTAATAAACTTGGTATCAAAATGATGCTTATTGAACCAGGAACCTGAAAATATGCAGACCTCAAATCACCCAAAATGCGACTTAATACCTGATTTTGTCGCAAGTAGTATTTAATATCGCCCTCTTGATGTTAGCGCTGTTATATTGGGTCCTAGAATTATCCACAGGGTCCTAACACGTTAGGGTGAGCTTTTTTTCTGAGCCCCAGCATCTTTTTTCAACTGCTTCCAATCAGATGGGCAGGACTCGTTACCCTGGTAACCAGGAAAACTGAGAAGAAGCTTGGTTTGGCCGTGTCTGTCTATCCCGATAGATAATTAAAAGCAAAGGTGTGATGCTAGTCTCTCATACAACGGTGGTTAGAGTGGTGACATCCTGTCAAGGTTTTGTTGTCATAGAAACAAAGCCCACCTGCAGCATGGGAGTGCTTTTTTGATGAAGCACTGGGATGACGTGCTCCCCAGAACCCTGCCAGCACTCTTCTGCCAGAAGATTAAATGCTCTATGTACATTCATCCTTGCACAGCTCAGGTTAAGCTGTGAGTGAGGGGCGGAGTTAGCATTGAAAATGTAAACAAAATGGAATTAGTTTTTTTTCCACAAGATCTTACACATTTTTCCTAGGATTAAGTTCCTCTGAAAATGGCATAGCAGGATACATGAAATGCTGTTTTGCCAAATAAATAAGGCATAGCTGTTCTTGGACTCATTGGACACTCAAGAAACTCAAAGCCACTGTGGAAAAAGTCCACTTCTCTTTTTTGCTCTAGTTACCTGATTGCAATTTACCTATTTGCTTGTACATTTACTGAAGATCTCCATTGGTTCCTTTGATCCTCAAGCTAGTATTATTCACACCATTCTTTATAAAAGGACAACATGTATCAGGCCTTTTGGCCCTTCTGTCAACCAGCTGGACTCAACAGATCTACCACTCTCCGTATTCCTGTCTGGTCAATGAAGTTCTCATACTTGTGAACCATCTGATAATGTCAAATAATAGTGGCCAGGAAATCGTAGCATTAGTTCTACAGATTGAGGACACCAAGAAGCCTGATGTTTGATGGATGTGCATGTTTGTCTGTTTGTGTGTGGTAAGACCAGGTAGGTATCATCCCCCTGCTCTGATAAATGGACTTGTGTTGGGTTTCTCTCCCCAAGGCGTAAAAGACTGCTGGCCTGAAACACTTGGCTCAGTCAGCTAGAACTATCTGTAGCCCTGCTACCAATCCATGTGGAGAATGCTTTCAGTGGCTGTGTAGGGGGTAATGAATTCCTGTCTTCTATCCTAACTACCAAAACATCCTCAAGAGCTTCTATCATGTATCCTCTTTCTCACAAGCCAAAACAAACGCTTGGGTGACTTCGGCAGTACGTCCTAGAGCGTTTGGGCCAGAAAAAGGCCTGATGATTTCTGTGTGTGCCTGAGAGATCTTTAGTTCTTATCTCCATGAAAGGGCATCCCTTTGTAAAACTAGAATAGACTTCAAATTCAGGTATCAGTTGAAATGCCCATCTATTGGTCCTGTTTAGACAGAAGAGACAGAGGAGTGAGAGAAGAAAGAAGGGATGAGAGTTTTTGGTGTGTGCTACTGTCCTTCAACAGAGAAAAAATGTGACTTTTTGATTTTCTTTGCAGGCATCATCTCTTACACCGAGTATCTCTTCCTGCTTTGTATCCTGACCAGTAAGTATCAGAATTTTTCACACTTTTCCTCCTGTTTTGTCCTTTTCTCTTTCACTTTATCCCTCTTTCCTGCTTTGTCCATTGGCCCAAGATCTCAGTCTTTCTATGATTTTATAATAATTTCTTATTTTAGGGGACTCCGTGTCACCAGACCTTGTTTCCTCCATTAAAGACAATTCACAAAAGCCTAAACCCTGTTGTTATACTATGGTCTGGCAGACACGGACAATTTCTACCCACACTTTCAATCTGAGTGAGACACCTAGACAAGTCAGTTTTGTGAACGTGAACACGTGAAGCATCATGAAGCATGCACTGATAACCTGCGGTGATGTGTATCTAGCCACCTGAACTGCAAGGTTCCAGATTTCAACGTCAGCTTTTATTCCTTTTTCTTAATAAGTGCTCCACATTCGCTGTTCTGAAATAGCTCCGGTATTATGAAGTCGTTGAGTAACATCATTAAAGCTTGTGTCTTCACCCTTTCCTGCTGCGCTGAAGCACTTCACTCAGCACGTCATCTAGAACACAGCGACCCTGCCTTGACGTACTGTTCCCACGGCAACGTAACACCACGGAGAGACATGTGGCCCTCGACAAGGTCAAAAACACACCTGGAGGAGGTGATGAAAGGTGGTGTTTGGTACGAAAGGAGAGCTGGAAATGAGACTGACTTTGAACTGATGAGCTTCAAAGTTGGGATTAGAGTCAAGCTTGACATGAGGCATCATGGATTGAATATTCATTTGCTTGTTGCTATGTGAATGTGTTAAATTTATAGTAAATGGAACAGGCAGATGTGAGGAGAGGTTTCGACTCCTTCGGAACAGGTTAAAAAACATCTCCTTACAGACTGCAGATTCACTGTAGCATAAGAACATAATATTATATCATGCTTCAAAATAATCCTTGATGAGTTTCCAAAATGCCCCTTCTGTCTCGGGACAATGCAATCATTAGATGAGATGATTTTCCACTGAGAAGTCTTCCTGGCTAAGGCTTTATATGCATGACATCATAGTAATGCACATGATCACATTATGAAAGCTGAATCTACGTATATGACTCATGTGTCTTTTCCTCAGAGCCTCATGCTGGCTTTAAAATAGCCTTCAACATGTTCGACGCCGACGGCAACCAGATGGTGGACAAGCAAGAGTTTCTGGTGGTGAGATAATCTGACTTTTCTCTGTTTATGGTGACCCAGTTATAAACCTTTTGGAGGGCGGAACAGTGGAATTAATGCAAATCCAGGAGGTCCAACACTTACTTGGCTGATTTTCCAGAACAATACCTAGACCTTGACCTACGGTCAGATCTGACAAGGAATTCTCCTTGACTGTTAGTTGTCATTGTTAATCTCGTGCAGCAGATTTTATTAGAGATTAGCAAAAGAGGCATCCATGCTCACACCATATTCTGCCATACAGCTGCAGGAAATCTTCCGGAAGAAGAACGAAAAGAAGGGACGCAAGGGAGACGCGGAGAAGTCAGCTCAGCTGGTAAGAATCTGGACATGAGGCTCAGTTAAAGGTTTTATATTAAAGATGAAAAATAACCAGAGCCAAATGAGTAGCATGCTCTGTGACCGAGAGAAGGATACCTGTGTGATTGGGGGCAGACCTGAAAGTTCAGGAGATCAGGAATTTTGGGTCGGGACATTTGAGACGTTTGGGTTTAATTTGGGAATGATCAGAGTGTTTAAAGGGTATCGGGAAAATATATGAGGGTTAGTTATGTGGATTTATTTATTTGTCTGAAATTTGGGTTGGTTGTTAAGTCGGAATGTGGGAGTTGATGGACTGGAGAGATGGGAAGTGGAAGTAAAATGAAAATTGACAGTAGTTTGGAGACTTAGTTTTGGAAAAGGAGGTGGAGTTAAAAGAAGAGATAAAGAGATTGGTGCTTGATCCAGTCATCTGTGATTTGGAATCAAGAAATTTGTATTGGGGCGGCAAAATGGATTCTGATTAGAGGAAGAGGTTAGGAGATGTTTTGAATCAGGAGGTCAGTAAGGGTGGTGGGTCAGGAGATGGATTTTGGATGAAGTGATTGGTGTTGGCAGCTTCAGGTTCCCTGGTTTGATCCTGAGCTCCGGTTGGATGGACTGGCATCCTATCCTATCTATGGTGTGTTCCCATAGTGTTCCTGGGGTAGGTTCTAAATCAACCATTACTCTGATGAGGATAAATCGGTTACTGAAGACGAATGAGTGGATGGATGAAGTCGGTATTGGCGCATATGATGGATTTTGAATCAAGAGATTGAGTGTTGGTCAGGATCAGGAGAAGGATGTTGGTCTGGGAGATGGCTTTTCAGTCTGTGACTTGAGAGACGGCTGATGGAGCTGGAGACGAGTGTTGGAGAGATCCAGTAATGGTTTTGACATTTTGAGTCCATAATTAAGATCTGGATCAGATTTGAGATGGGCACTGGGATGAAAAATGGTGTTGGGTCAGGAGTCAGGAGGGCTTAGGTGATGGATTAGGAGATGGCGTTTGGATGTTGAGATCAGGATACTGATGATAAGTTGATGATAGACGTTGAAGGTGAGCAGCACGGTGGTACAGCGTTGTCTTCTCACGGGTTCGGGATTCGTAGTTTGAGCCTGAGCTCGGGGTACCGTCTGTGTTCTGGGTTCTTCAGATTCCTCCATCTCCCAAGAACATGCCAGTAGGTGGATTGGCTTTGGCAAATTGCCCCTTGGTGTGCCTGTGTGTTGTAGTGTATGTGTGCATGGTTTGTGTTAGAAGAAAGTGGCTTTGGAAAAAGAAAGATCTGAAGAGGTTCTCCTGGGTGTCAGATGTTGGGAAGATCCATCATTCGTTGTTTGCTTCTCATATGGGAGATGATTGTTAGGCTGGTGATCGAAGTGAGGCAAATTTTCAGCCATAAAAAGATGACCGTTTATTGCATATCGGGGAGAGGCTCCACAGTGGCCACCTGAGGGTGATGATGGTGTGATGCTGCATAAGGATAGTGATCTAATCAGCAAATTACATCATGTTTATCAGGTAGAGAATCCCTTTAATATTTGATGGACGGATGACTTCATGGATGCACGGATGGTCTTGGGAGGGAAATAAAAAGACAGCCAGTAAGGTTCTGCGGCATTAGCGTCTCAGACACCGACTCACTGATAAGACCCTGATGTTTTTATACCGTGACTAACGGAATGCTCTTTAAGCTGTTATGAATCTCAAATGACTGCTTTTCTTATATGTGTGTATAATGTGTCACCATGGCAACCATGACGATTTGCTGAATGACAACGGTTTGAAAACTGGAGTATTTTTGTAGCTCTTTCCTCACGGTGAACCTCGTAGTGAGGAAGAGGACGAGTACCGAGTGTAAATGTTTTGTCTTCTTTAACCACTTGGCGTGTTCTAACGTGTGTGTGTTCATCTCCTTCCTCCCTCCTCTTCCTCCTCCGCCTCTCCGAACGCCACGTAGAGCATGCAGCTCTATGGATATCATGTCGCCCCAGGCACAAGCGTATGTATCACCAACACCTTGTGCCCTCTGACCTTTGACCTCATGTGTTAGATGTGAAATGAAGGTGGGAAAACAGGACGAGCGCGCGGGAAAAATCGAGCAAAGCTGGGAGGCTTGACCTTCAAGGGTCAAATGATTTGTTTTGTTGGGTTTTGTTTTTTTAAGTAACTGTTTTGACCCTGATTTAAGGGGAAATTAAATTCCGATTGATCTTTTTTTTTGTCGTAAGAAGTCCAGTGCAAACTTCATCAGAGACGCTTTGACTGATTGGAGCAGAGACACACTTAGAGCAAAATGTGTTTTCTATTGAGCTAATGCTGGAGTGTTTTAAAGCACTTAGTCCACCTATGTGACCTTTAATCACACACACACACACACACACACACACAAACACAATCACACACACATGCGCGCAAACACAGATATGAAGGTGGCCCTTCTGTCATGTTTCAACAAGAAGTGGTAAAAGAAAGAGAGAAAGATAAAAATAGTCAAATAGCGGTTCTTAGTGAAATAAATAGCGAAGTTGTAATGTTATGATCGTGTATTATTTTAAAAAATTAACACACACATTATAAAGTGGAAAATATAAAATAATTACAGGTTATGACCACGAACACACAGATTAGTGCTGTTTACAAATTTTATTTCAATTTAAAAATGAATAATTGCCATTGACTTCTTTAATCATGATTACTAAAATTTCTAAATCATTTTTATATTCCTGTTTTATTACAGTTTATCCATCGCCAGTTGAAAAAGAAAAAGAAAATCCTCTGAATGAGCTGATCATTTATTCTGTATTTGAGGACGTCATCGTTCGAATGCGACTCTAAGTTCCTACATTTTTTAGACTGGCTTTAAAAACGACATTTACGTCAGTGACCTTCCACTTAACACTAACACACACTAACACTTACACTTCATCAAAAACCGGACGGACGTTGTTTATAAAGCAGAAGCGCTATTTTCATCCGGTAATAACACTAAGCAAACGCGTTGAATGAACCTCATGTAACCTCCTGCAGCGGAGCTCTAACGAACCCTCTTCTTCTCACATTTTCAGTGTGCACTCATTTCTCTTGCTAGCGATTGCTAACCCACTAACGGCCGCCCCTGTGCTGCCGACCCTCCCTCAGGTGTCGAAAAAAGAGAGCCGAGAGGAGTGTGTGGCGCGGAGCTACTGGGACGTGTTGAGACGAAGCGCCAGCCAAGCGCTCTTTTCTGACCTGGCAGAGGTACAGCTTCAGCCCTCACTCTCTCATCCCTCGCTTTTTTCATTCATCGTCCTCACCATGAGCACGTCCCTCTCCACGTAGGTCCGAGGTTCACTTCCGGAACACACGAGCGCCGCCGTGGGCAGCCGCAAATTACGCATCACGCGTCATAAGTCTTAGAATGCACATTTGTGATGCAGTTAACTGCCAGAGCCGGACTACAAACCACTGTTAGCTCTGAATCCGCTACGACATGATGCGAGTTAGTATCCTCCCATCGATATGTGATGTAGGCTTACACGAATGACGATGTAGAAAAGGACTGTTCTGAAAGGATCCGAGCCACGAGCAAATATTCAATTATTTACATGGAAGTTTCAAAATATGAATCATTTTTACACACCAGCTGTTTTCCCTTTAACAGTTATCGAATTATAATCATTTTAATCGTTGCCTTTCGATGCATCGATTCGGCTCTAACTATGAATAATTATTAGCTTATTGTTATGAAACACGGCGCAGGTGCACACACTCAGCTAACAGGAATCCGCCATGTGCAGCTTGTACCACGAGCAGAGTGTGCGAGGTCATGGACTGTACACTGCGCCGCAGACGTATAACTAGTGATTCATTTGCGATTTAGTGCGTCAGTAGGGAGGTTCTGCGACTTTGTAAGGGTTTTAACATCATGTTCTAACATCAGACAGCAGCAGACAACTGGGAAGCGATGATGCGTTTATTTGGCTGCGTTGAGACCATTTAATGACGAGGAAACTGCAGCCTAATGACACCGCCGAGCCGTACATCTGCCCTTTATTTACCCAGTGTGTGTGTGTGTGTGTGTGTGTGTGTGTGTGTGTGTGTGTGTGTGTGTGTGTGTGTGTGTGTGTGTGTGT
>JAQQZR010000013.1:743739-758729 GCA_030068235.1 Notoglanidium macrostoma | reverse complement strand
GTGTGTGTGTGTGTGTGTGTGTGTGTGTGTGTGTGTGTGTGTGTGTGTGTGTGTGTGTGTGTGTGTGAGAAAGAGACAGTAATTCGAGATCCCACTCTGCCAGATGACACACTTCCACAGGATTGTTTGTATTATTAACTGCACGCTCTCAGATGAACACTTAGACTGCGTGTGTGTGTGTGTGTGTGTGTGTGTTTGTAAGCGTCTGATGAGTGTGTGTCTGAGTGACTGCATGTGAGCGTGTGTACGTGGAAGTGTGAATTAGTCATCTCGCTAATCATTGTTTTTCACCTGCAAGATCAAAGGCTAAAAGCCCTCCAGTGATGACTCCGCCCCTAGGGGGCGTGGCCGTCTACGGTGTAATGCAATGACGACTTTGTAGTAGTGGTTTCCAGGAACTCTGACATAACGCTCCTTATGTCAGTCTTCCAGGAAATAGAGGAATGAAAAAAAGAGTGAAGACGTCCTAATAGCTTAGTGATTAAATCGTAGTTCGTAGAAAAAAAAATATATATATATATAAACAATTTTGCTTATAATCCAAATTCTGTCGATCAGTCAAGAAGCTGCGGCGCTAATGTGGGGTACAAATATCCGTACAAGATGAGCAGCGCTGTACCGATATCGAGGGAACAGAATCGCCTTTGAAGCTTTCTTTTAACGTTTTCACGTTTTTATTTCTAACAAAATGGCTACTTGGTCATGTTTTAGAGCACGTACACGCCTTAACTCCCGCCTCCCAAAATTTAAAGGCGGAATGGCCGGAATCTTGACGTAATGTACGTGAGAATAATGTGAACGTGAGAACCTACATGTGAGAATGCTGCATCTAAAATGGCGCAGGGTGACCCCAAATACACTCGACTCGTTTTCTGCACAACATGATCGATGACGTGCGCAGAACATGATTTCCTTTAATCCTTAAATTGAATCGTAAGAGGATCTTCATCGCAACATGGAGAACACGTGTGATCACGCAACCTGCTAAACAATTCAGCCCAGTTCCATTGCGATGGCCTGGTAGAGCTTTAAGAGTAACAGTATTAATAATGATTGACTGCATTTTAGGTTATTTTGTATTTAGGAATTCATAGAACTATTTCTTTGAGGTTCTGCTCCATCAACCAGAAGGTGGTGAGTTCAAATCCCACTAGTGTAAATCTGCGTCACTTTTTCACATTTTTGGCGGGAAGCGGAAATGTGAATAAAATAATGCTACATGTCATTTGCATATCCCAGTTAAGACATTATATTGTGTTTTGTACTGTAATTTTACTGAGATTTCACCTGAGTTTCGTAGATTTTTGCCGTCCCATGTTGACGATACCTGTCTGAGGACTGTATACGTGATGTGTAGCACTTTTCCATGATCTCACCTCAAACACCATCTGTTCCTGTCTGATTCCTCTGCTTGAGTCCTCCATTCTTTTTTCTGTTTGTAATTTCTTTTCTAACGCTTGAAATGGTTTCTCCTCGGATAGGATTTTAATCTGGAGGTACCGCAGAGGCATGGACCGCAGCTCTGCTCTCGTTTGGCTTGAATGCACTGAAAGCTCTTGAAAAGGGGGCGTGGCCAACCAAGTTTAGCATGACATGCTCCTCCTATATCTCAGCCTCAGGGGTGCGGCATGTACAGAGACCAAGCCTTCACTTTTAAATTTAGAACCCTAATGGGTTCTTCAGTTCTTCTGAGGCAACCCTTCAAGGGTGTATGTAGAACCCTACAACAGAATGCTTCCTTGTTACCTTTCAGGAAGCTAAGAATCCAATGAACTCTTGAAGAACCTTTTGTACCAAGTGCCAAGAGCTAAATTTGGTAGGTTCTAAGAAAATAAAGAGCATTAATTTGGAGTTTGTACCTCACATGAATACACACACTCTTGGAAAGAAAGGGTTCTTTGCTTCTGAAAAGGTTCTATGTGGAACCACATGTTGCTGTAGAGTTCGATTTTGTTGGAGGGACAACTGAAGAACTCTTAAAGGTTATACATTTTTTTAAAGAGTTTAATCATTCTGATCAGTCAAATTTTTTCAGCTGCATAATGTTTGGGGTTTTTATTTTTTTTTATTCCTATGAAAATGTAACACCTTTTTCTACGCTATTACAACAATTGTTTTAAAATGGCAGGTTAAAGCAACAGTGAAGAAACAAAATTAGAACTCCGATGACTGAGTCACATTAGACCACTGAGTCGTCATTACCGTAATACTTTTAGTAAATGTCCCTTTTTTAGAAATAAAATAAAATAAACGTTCTCGGCACTGTTCACTAATACCAGTCATGCAAATAACTTGAGTTGTTGTCAGGACAAAGAGATGACTCCGCCCCCTCGCGAGCACCATTTCTTAGTACCAACCCAGGAGCGATCTGGTGTTGGTGCCATGACCCGGGTCTTTTGCGGTGGAAAAGAGTGTAATGGTGTAACGGAATTCCAGATTAGACACCAAGACTGAAGGCTTGTTGATTGGCCTGTCAGTCTAGTGAGGGGGCGTGGCTTATCACTCTGTTTCCAATTAAAGCTGAAAGTTTTACTCGATACTGAATCACACTGTATCACATTACATCGCATCGAAGGAGTCCTGTTATCCTGCATGAACATACATGTACATATAATATCACAAACAACTGTGAGGGGGAAAAGTGTATATTGAACATTTAAGAGAGAGAGAGAGCGACAGACGGGGGGTTTATCTGCAGCAGGAAAAAGGTGGACTCTCTTCACCTATTCACACATCGGCATTTATGTGTGAATGCAGCCTGTCTCTGAAATGCATGGCCTGTGGTGTCTTCATGCATCTATGTCCGCCATTGTCTCTGTCCCTGTCCCTGTTTGCCCAGATTTATGGAATGCATATTTTACATGAATGCATACGTTTGTGTATCTGTGGATGTCTGTCGCTCTTGTATTTGTGTCACACTCGTCCTTCGATCTTTATGCCTGATGTTTTCATCTGAATGGTATAAAGATGGCCGCGTCTTTGGTGAAGGTGAATGCACTGAACAAAGCAGACCCGCGACTGGCACCTTGGATTGCTTTGCATCCTTGATGGACAGCCCCTTCATGCAATCATCTCAGACCGTGCTTTTCTCACTCACTGTTTCTTTTCTTTTTCTGCCCCGCCCCCTTTTGGCCCTCTCTGATCAGCGCACGGACGAGAGCATGACTATCGACACCACGCTGCTCATTCACTTCTTCGGGAAGAAAGGGAAGGCAGAGTTGACGTTCGATGACTTCTACAGGTAGCTGTCACGGGCGATGCACAGATGATGAAGCTTTAAACCACAATTCACACCTTGCCTTTAATTCACAAACAAAGAATATTCTTAAATTCTCTAAATTACTTCTTATATTTTATAATATTATTTAAAAAATTATAATAAATATAAATTTATAAATATAAAAAAAGAAATTCTATAATATATATAAAATATTATATAATATAATATAATAATTTGCCTCTCAATATGTCAACAATCCAGTTTATAATGTATTACATCTGTTTTGACACGATATAATTACATAATCTCACATTTACTGTAAATGTGTTTAAATTCTCTTTCACATTTATAGAAAATGCTCTCACGTTCATAAATTTACCTTTCTCATTGATTCAAAATCTCTCATACTTCTTAGATTCTTACAAAAGACTGATTTGTATTCACATTAAATACTCTCACATCCAATATTTTACTTCACAAATGTACACAAATTGCTCTCACGTTCACTAATTCGCCTCTCGCATTTATATAACATGTTGTGATGTTCATAGATTTACGTGTCATTTCCTCACAAAATCCTAACATTTACGACTTCACCTCACATTCACAAAAAAATGCTGTTACATTCACAAACAAGTCCTCTCACATTTTCAAATTTAAGTCTCACATTCATACAAAATGCTCTCACATTCATTAATTTACCTCTCATATTTGCACAAATTGCTTTCACATGCTCTCACCTTCACATATCTGCTTCTCAGATTCCTTCATAATGATTTTAAGTGTACAAACATTTGCCTCTCACATTTACATAAAAGATTCACAAATTTGCCTTTCACATTTGCACAACATGCTCTTCCATTGAAAAATGTCCTTTCACATTCATAGATGCTCTCGCATGTCCTTATTTGCAATTTTTCAAAAAAAAAAAAAAAAAGCATTTACATAAAATGATTTCATATCAAATATTTTCATTTTTCCTTCTTCCAAAATGCTGTGACATTCATGTGTTTACTTTTAATTTAGACACGTTCCACCTCATGATTTTGCTTAATATTACCCTTTTGTCTATGGATGACTACGGCATCATTGAGGATTTGAATTACTGATTAATTTATAGATCATAGATTACAATTTTAGGCCCAGAAGCCCAATGCATTCCATGCAGGTTTTTCTTTATAGAAATTCAAAGACGTTTCTCTTTCTGTCTCTCAGGTTTATGGATAACCTCCAGACAGAGGTGCTGGAGATCGAGTTTCTGACGTACTCCAAAGGCATGACCACCATCAGCGAGGAAGATTTCGCTCGCATCCTCCTGCGATACACCAACGTAGAGGACATACGCAGCTACCTGGAGAACGTGCGGCAGTCCATTCCTGACGAAAAGGTGCTTCCGTGCTGACTTTTTTCTCTTCTTCTCTTTCTTTCTCCTTCAACGTAATCAAACTCTGCCAGCTTTCTCATCATCCCACGCTTCGACATCCTCACACACTTCACACCTGAACGCTCCGCCGCTCCATCAGCAGTGTGTGTGTGTGTGTGTGGTGTGTAATACCAGCTTGTAAGCCACAGTGTAATCTTACATCTCTTCCTGTCACCTCTGCCCCTTAACTCCACTCCTCCTCTTTGTTCTTCTAAGTGATTGACAGGCCGCTGCCCCAATCGTATCATGTTCAGCTCAGTTAGGCGCTCTCGCTAGTGAAAAGAGCGAGTTCTTCTTTGGGGAAGTGGATGTTTTGGTGCATATCGACATGTTGATATGAGGCCTTTTGTTTCTCATGAAAGTGCTGAAAGTCCTTTTAAATCATGTCTGAATGGACAAAAGAACGTAATCGCACAAGATTTTACACATGAAATTAAAAAATTCATTACATTGTCCTAGTGAAATAAAAAAATCCTCATTGATCTGAGTACAAATGCTAGTCAAAATATCACTTCATTGATTTAGAATAATGTTACTTTGTTATTATAGTACATGTATTAAATACGTTCCTAGTCATTTCACCCTTTATTTACAGGTAAATCATCCCCTAAATGCTTTAATTATATCCCAGAGTTTGAGTTGACTGCTAATATAAACTGATTTTATTAAATTGAGCACATTAAAAAAAGTTAGCAATAATAGCCAACATCACACAGCTACAGGCTTTTAGGTAAGCTTACACATGTAGCTATTTCAAATTTCAAAACAGAATGTGTGCACTGCTAACATGACAACTTTCCTTTTTTATATTTAACCAATTTTCCACCCAATTTAGTCTAATATCAAACTCTAGACAGCACAGAAAGGAATCTCATTCACATAATGCTAAGTGATTCTATAGTAGCAATGAATCTGAATGAACAATAATAGTATTTTTGGCTAAATTAGCTGGCGGGTTTCAGTAATATTCTGGCAGAAAGAAATTTAATACTGTGTGTCATTAATACAAAATTTTCTCATAAAAATAGAATGAAGACATGCGCATGTTTAATCATAGCTAGACGGTATGTTTATACACTTGCCAGGGAGCTGCAGTTAGGTGACTGGAAATAAGGCTAATGACTTTAGCTAGCTATCAAATGGCTGTTAAGATATTTGTAAAAGCACAGTGACAGTGAAAATGCACTAAAACTGCTAGGAACATCAACATTTACCTCAGAAGTGTTGGCTAATTGATAAGAAAAGGCTATTCGACTATAAAAAAGCAAATGATTTTAGCTAGCTAGCTAGCACATGGCTGTTAAGATATTTATAAAGGCACAGTGAAAGGGGAAATAAGCTAAAACTATTAGGAACATCAACATTTACCTCAGAAGTGTTGTTACCAACATTAGCATTTTTGGGTAAATTAGCTTTTGGGTTCTATTAGCAGACAGAAAGATAGCATAGCACAATGTACATGATGATAACATGCTTATAAACCTAACTAACACAGGTTGGCTCTTTATTTCATGCATGTTTTTACTATCTATTTAGTTTTATTACTTAAACCATAACTACGTCCTACACACTAACAGCAAATTGTAGCTCTGAAGATCTCATACAATATAATGCTAACCTGTTCATTTTCCTTTAACAATGTTAGCATTGCTTTGTGTCTTAATTTGTAAAGAAACCAAAACCAGCTAGAGATCATGTAGTTCTTTCTTCAGAACTATCTAAGAAGAACTATATTTCTTCTTCTATCATATGTGGATATTTTTACCCAATTTTAAACCTTTATTTTTTGTATTTCTAGCCTCGGTCGGCTGTTTACGTGCAGTGTAAAAGCATAGTGATGACCGTGACTAGCCAAAAATGTCAGGAAAGTTAGCATTTACCTCAGATATTTTGCTAAAATAAGAGTAAGTAAGATAAAAATGGTAATTTAGGTGCTTTTAGCATCGGCTGCTTCCCTCTGTGGCTTTGAAAAACATTTACACTGAAGCTCGTGATCCCCCAGCGATAGGGCAGATGCTGAGACCGCGGCGCTACACAGGAGCATTGTAACACTTCTTTTATATAAATTTCGAGGCGGCGTGTGTTGACTTTGAACTGAAATGAAAGGTTGTTTGGATAAAAGATGTTTTTCAAGAAAATGCCGCTGCTGCTATTGTGTGTATTGTAAGTCATATCATGAAGCCGAATCTTTATCAGATGGTTTCAGCTCGCTTTTCATGAGCAGCCGAGATCGCCTTGTCAAAACCCATCGTGCCTTTTTTTAATCACGTTATTCACTGTTACATTTATTTTTTATCTCTGTGGATGGTTTTAACAGTGACATACTGCTGAAGGATTGCATTAAGATTTGTAGTCTATTGTGCTTGGAGATATTGCGTCGGTCTGAATGAACTGTTCCAAACTATTCATCTGAAGTGGGCATCTCGGGGCACAAAGGGCGGAGCTTAATTTGCATGTGATTGGCCAATCTTTGACAAAGCGTTGACATCAAAACATATGTGACTCGATGTAGTGTTCAGCGTACAATCTTTGTGTTGTATACAATGTAATATTTAACATCAACAGCTAAGTTAGTTGAGTGTTCAGATTAGCTAATGTATTAGTCAATGGTCATGTAGTAAGCCAGTTTACTGGCAACATTAAGAAAATGTCATTAATTTCAGTAATCAAACACAATATTCATGTTTGCTAGTGAAAAGCAAAATATACGTTTCTTCAACATTAGCAAGCAAGTTAATGCTAGCGTAACTAATGTGTTAATTCAGTTTGATGCTTGCTAACATTAGGCTAGCTATTGCATTATGTAATCACTAGCAATCTAGCTTACGCTGGCCTAATTATCATAATTTAAACCAAGTTGAATAAAAAAAAAAACTTCAAACAACAGCTATTTATGATGTCATATGATCAGGTTCGTGATTGGGTAGTCATGTTCCTTTTCTTTTCACAGGGCATCACCTTCGAAGAGTTCAGGTCCTTCTTTCAGTTCCTTAACAACCTTGAAGACTTTGCCATTGCTATGCAGATGTACAACTTCGCCAGCCGGTCCATCGGACAAGGTTCAGTTTTACAGTCATCTTGAGAAATGAACACAGGAAATACTGTGCATATGAATGGAATTTCTGAACGCGCACATGACATACTGTTTCGAGAACACTGTTGCTAGGCAACTGGACAGTAGGGACACCTTTTCTGAAATGCTG
The DNA here is from genome assembly GCA_030068235.1 of Notoglanidium macrostoma. Classification (NCBI taxonomy): domain Eukaryota; kingdom Metazoa; phylum Chordata; class Actinopteri; order Siluriformes; family Auchenoglanididae; genus Notoglanidium; species Notoglanidium macrostoma. Next base: position 750,883 of record JAQQZR010000013.1, on the reverse strand, counting down.
CTTACAATTTAGCTAGGTAAAACACAAGCGCTTAATTATATATGAACCGGAAACAAGACGGATTTGTCATTCTTTGTCAACATTGTTCTTAGAGGTGTTGATAAATTGTTCAAATAAGACTCAATATGACTAAAAGAAAAAACAGTGTTGCTAGGCAACATCTCTGTTATTTGACTGAAAAAATAGAGAATAGCAGTTTAGTCAGCTAGCACATAGTCTCGTATACCTTTAATGTAAACAGTGAAAAGGCGGACTAACGCTAGGAAAAGACTTATTTAGCTGCTTAGCCTTGTGACCATGTAAAAAATGATCACGAATATTAAAGTTTACCAAAGATGTGTTGATTAATTTACATGTAACATTGACTGCTAGCTCATCTTCCATGTACAGTTGATCATCGTGACTAATTAATATGTGTACATTTGTGTGTGTGTGTGTGTGTGTGTGTGTGTGTTAGATGAGTTTGGGAGGGCGGTGTACGTAGCAACCGGGCTTAAACTCACTCGGCACTTAGTGAACACCATCTTTAAAATCTTTGATGTGGACCGCGATGACCAGCTGAGCTACAAAGAGTTTATCGGGATCATGAAGGACAGACTGCACCGTGGAGCCAGGGTGAGAGAGAGAAAGAGAGAGAGACTCTGAGTCGTTATTACATCTCTACTGCCATCTAATGGTGACTAATGGTAGTTCTTGGGAGACCTGGAGCCAGAAACACACCGTGTCATGTTACTGAACTAGCGTTAAATTGTTCTCTCTCTGATTGCAGGGTTATAAGGCTGTAGAACGGTTCACTTCCTTCAGGTCATGTCTGAAGAAGGAGCTGGCAGGAAGATAAGTACACACACACACGTTTTCCTCCACATTCAAGTTTTAGCATCTGAGCCAAGCTAGCGTTCACCTCCTTTTAACTAGCATTGACCAAAACTAGAGTTCAAAACAAAAATAAAACCCACTTCCAGTTTACTTTATTTTGGTGAAGTGTAGCTGTGTCACTGTGTCACTGACCTTCCATGACCTTCATATAAATTTACTTGGGTAGAAATGCAACAGAGCCGTCATCATCATCATTATCTAATGCTAAGCTGAGCCAAAACAACAAAGCAAACTTGCAACAGTAGAGAGCCAATACAGAAGAATATCTACATCTGCAATGTGCGAAATAAAGTGGCTAAATGGAGCTAGTTAGCATTATAGGAGGGAGCAGGTAGCGTTGTGGGGAAAATGACTTTGACTTCTTAACATCTTGACTTTTATTTAAACTTTACTATGGTTAGAGGAACAAGTGAAGCGCTAGACGCTGAGGTTTATACATAAACTGTGACTGTGAACAAGACAGTAATACCTGCGCACATGCTAACATGCTAATAAAGGACGTCTTTCTCTCGTAATGACGTGTCTCTGTCTCGCTCGTGCACCAGGTGAGCAGCGAGGCATTCCTCAGCGATCGATCTGCAGTCCATTTAAAGAAAGGAGCCTTCGTCATCATCATCATCCTGATCAAAAGTCTTCCGTGGAGCTTCAGCTGAGGCGATTCTGCATTCTGCATGTTCTGCATGACCTTCCCTTCTCTCAGTACTTCCAACACTGGAATATCACTTGAAGTGGGAATTATGTATTCAATTAAATTATTAAATTATTAACGCACCATTCAAACTACACAAAGCAGCACGCTACGACGCGATCTCTGCTCCACATGCACACACTTCCACACATGGTCCTGCTGTCTTTCTTAGCCTGTACGTTTTCAGTTTATTATTTTTATTACTATATTCAAATGAGACAATTACTCTGCTATCCTGTTATTATTTTCTGGGGGAAAAAGTATTTATTACTGCTAATACTTCCTACCTGGACTTATTTTTATGTCGTTCATTTACATGGATAAATAATGAAATAATTTTGAATGAGTTTAAAGACTGTAATTGCTGTAGTGTAAAGAGGAATAAAACACTTGGGGCTGTGCTGTCATGAGAAATTAATCATCTTCCTGGTGGTAGACGTAACTCGGGGGCGGAGCTTTGTTCCTTAACCAATCACGAACCTAAAGTGCCTAATTAGAGTGATGAAGATTATTGCCCTTTCTGATCTGTTTAGATCTAAATTGTTCCAGATGAATCATTTCTAACATTTATCATTTTACAAAGTACCTGTGTCACACAAAAACGTGTGCGTCTTTAATCCCGTCACATAACAGAGCTTTAATCACATCCTTAAATGAGTCCTAGTTTATAGGTCCAAGTTATAAATATGACCGAGGCGTGTAAACGTGGATTTTTCAGTGTGTAAAAATCCAGGAACTGCATGTGACACTGTGATCTGTTTAATAATCGCGTTATTTCTCAACTCATTTTCACTTCCAGTGTGTGCACGATCTGAGAAATCATACAGCCTGCAATTAATAACCTGTTTAAATGAAGTAAAAAGTATGAAATGCCTGAATAATGTATATTTATATTGCATACTATTGTATCTCATTCGTTTTTAATACTAATCATCAGGTGTTGTACTTGGATATGTAAGAAATAAGTTGTTGCATGAAATGCGTAATTATTTTCCTTTTTGTCAGTTATTACCGGGATATGAAGCTACGATGTGACGCACAAGCTATTGCTGTTCAGTGAAAATACACGACGTCCTCCTTTTCACTCTGTAGCCTTGTTGGGACTAGATTATAAATTCATTCTCAAGTAAAAGTTGGTTATTTGTATATTTTTCCTGTGGGATTTGCATCAGAGAATGGCAATAAAGCATATTTTACAAGCGGAAACAGAAGATTTCGCAAGTGCCTTATGAAGAATGTTTATTCTCCACGGACTGATTATTTGAACACGCAAAAAATAGTTCCCAGAAGAAAATAACTTGTATATTCTCATATACACAAGACAAAAGCTAACTAACTAATAAAACCTACAAATCAGGATTACCAGCTAGCATTAAATTAACACTACAATGCCCTAGCTAGCTAAATATGAATCCTCAGTTGAAGAGAGTTTTTAGGCGAACTTTACAGCGCTAAGTGCTTTCGAGGCGTCTTTAGGCTCTGCTGTTTCCTTTTAAATTACGGGGATAAAATATGAGGTTTTGATTTTTGTTTTATTAACTTCAAGAAAGAGAAAAAAGAGCAGCTAGTGAGAGAACGACTGTTTGTAGCTGCTATAACGTAAATGTGAACCAGAACTAACTTGTTTCATAAACATTACATGTAGTAACTATAAATGGACAAAAAGTAGGATGTCATTATTAAATAAATAGAAATGGACGTTTGATTTTCGTTTTGTTGTTTCTGTGTTTACACTACAGTGTATGGGGAATAGAATATTTTGGGACGTGCTTTTGCAGGACAATAATGAACTTCAGGGTGTTAACTCGGTCTCCACTTCATCACACCGTCCTGTCATTGATTATTTTGCTATCACAGTATGACACAAAGTGGTTTATTCCTTACTTTTATCAATTTGAGGAACTCAAAACAAAGTAAAATTGGCACTCGTCCACCTCATAAATACAATTTAAACCTTAATTATAATATAAAGTTAATAAATATGGTGTTTAGGAGTGAAACAAGACGACATCATGTGCAAAATGCTTTTTAAAATAAGCTTCTAATCAAAAGAATTGGAGAAGATTGAGTGAAACCGGGCCTGTTGGGATTGATTGATTAACTAGCCAATCACAGCTCAGGGGGCGGGATTTGTCGAAGCGCCTGTCTGTGACGCAAAACTAACGCGTCACCACTTGTTTGTCTTCCGAGCTGGTTTGGCGTTAGCTTTCTTCTCACTTGCGTTATTAACAATTATTAACGCGTATAATGCTTTATAACCATCGTTTTTTATTCGAACATGTCTGAAGGGCATTCCAAGACAAGTTAATGGTCATAATAACAGTATTCACCGGATGTCAGGTTGGTGTCACAGGCTAACTACTCAGCTATGATACAGCGATTGTTTGCTGTCTTGCTAGCATGCGTGGCTAGGCTATGTCACCTGTGGGAGATTTGGTTGAAAGTTTTTGTTTTGTTTCATTCTCTTTATCTCAGGATGAACTGGATTTTCCCGCTGTCTAAGGGCTCTGGAGCGATTCCGCCTCTAAACAGTTTACAGAAACAAAGACAGCGGCAGATCGAGTCGCTTAAAGCTGCGCATTCTACGTGAGTATCCTACACGAGCTAACAGGCTAACTAGCATCTCCGCGTGCCTGTAAGTCCTAAAATCCGGTTACACAGTCAGATTAAAGTATTACAGCATTAGCCGTGTACTGTTTGCTCCCTGGTCACATTCCGGGCTTATTTTCACACCTTCTGCCTCAATGCTGTAGCTATTTATAGGAATTGCTAGCATGCTAAGTATGTGTACACACACTCATCTGTGTATATATAACTATAACTATTATTTCATTCGTCTAACCTGCCTAACTGGAACAGCATGTTTAGTCAGATGATGTGTATGGGTGGCAGTTCAGTTATCTGAACAACGCAGTGCTTCTGAGGTGTCGTAAAGGAAGGAGTCGACTCTTTAAAACGGATATTTTAAGTGAGCCGACTCACAGGGAAATGAGGACAACAACAAATAATGCTAGAGGTGTGAAGTGGGAGTCCTGACGTGTACAATCGGGATGGGATGGGATGGTGTGTGTGTGTTTACATCATGACCCACATGCATGTTGTTTGTAACAGCATCGCAGAGATCCAGAAAGATGTGGAGTACCGGATTCCTTTCACCGTCAACAACTCGACCATCAGCATCAACATGTGAGTGTGAAAATTTGTCCATTTAACAGGGCGCTGACCGAGTCCAGGGTGCCAATACTTTTGTGTATGTGTGTAGATTGCTTCCACCACAGTTTCCTCAAGAGAAGCCCGTCGTCACTGTGTATCCCCCCGTCGGCCATCACGTGGTGGACGGGAACAACGGCACCGTGGTCACCAGCCCCCTCATCACTAACGTGCGCTCACCCTCACTCGCTTTCACATCAGTAACAGGTTTATTAGCAGTTTATAAGCAAACATGGTGTTATCATCCCTACTCATCTTGCCTTGTGTGCTGCTTTAGTTCGGGATGCACTCGGATCTCGGGAAAGTGATCCAGAGCTTGCTGGATGAGTTCTGGAAGAGTCCGCCAGTCCTGATGTCCGGCGCACCATCCTTCCCTTTGTGAGCGCACGGCTAGTTCTTTTATTTGACAGTTAACTCCACCATTTATAACACACTTCTTTATTCTTGATTCAGGGGCGGGGCTACATGTAAGCTCATGCAGTGGTAAGCCCCGCCTCTTTGATCCAATCAGACCACTATGCAAATTAGTAGTGTTTGGTGTCGTACCCTGAAACTTGTAGCTACAGAACTAGCTAGGTATCTTGCAAATGCTGGTAGTGCTCAAATTCATGGTTGCTACGGTAACAGAATCAGGCAGGTTTAGACTATGGTGATGCTTAGACACTCAATTCAGTTTTTAATTTTGAGTGTTGAAATTTTTTTTTTTTATTTCATTGATTGGTTGTATGTTTATTAGTTTATTTTTTTTCTGCATGAGAATTGTGATATGAGTTTTTTTTTTTTTCTTTTTGTTATTATTAATTATTATTTTTTTAATTTATGGGCTGTATGTTTTAAAGACTTTAAATTATTATTATTTTTTTATTAATTAATAGATTTAACTCTTTGCTGAATGTGCTCTCGCTCCAGCATGTACAAGCCTCCGTACCCCACGCAGAACTTTCATTTTGTCCCCGCCTTCCCGAGCCAGGACCCCCAGCGGCCCGTCGTCCCCGCCCCGCCCCCACCTTCCTCGGGATCAGAGATACAGCAAGCGCCGAGCCGTCCTCCCGCCCCGGCGTACGGGCTGATCACGGACCTCCCTCTGCCCGTCCCCATGGCCGACTCGCAGGTACCGCGCTGCTCTTCAGCAAGCCCCGCCCCCTCGCAGCGTTAGATATCTAACCTTTAGCTGCTGCACCCATGCTAATTAAAACTGGATATAAATACCTTGGATTCTGATTGGTTAGAAGGTGTTGATTATTTTTCTCTAACAGTTTAATACACCTCTAGTGCGTTATCGTTTCTATAGTAACAACGTATTCACAGGGGCTTGTACGGCAGGCAGCATGGCATGCCGGGCTGTGTTTCTGTTCCAATAATTCCTGCACACATGACCACGTGGCTGATTTCTTTCACAGACCGGGCTGAACGGACACATCTACAAGATGCCCGACGTCCCCGACTCATTTCCAGAACTTTCTGAGATGAGGTAATACAACCTGTCCTGTTTAGAACAGAGAGACCTGTATGAACTGATTCAGGGCGGGGCTGCATGTGAGCTCGGTTAGTGATGTCACTACGTACGCTCGGCCACTGTGAACCAATCACTGTCCGATATGCAAATTAGGAACAGGACTATGTAGAGCCTGCTTAGCTGGATCATGGACATGTTAGTAATGAAAGTAAATATGTTTGGCATGATGAGGTATATTTTAACTTTAAATTAAAATTTCCTAATTAATTTGCATGTTTATGCATCAATTAATGAGCTATTCCTGCACTTCATTCCTCAAGAAGAAACATGAAGCACTTTATGACGTCTTTCAAATTGCAAGGCTGAATAAATACCACTTCTTTCCATTGTGTGTGTGTGTGTGTGTGTGTGTGTGTGTGTGTGTGTGTGTGTGTGTGTGTGTGTGTGCGTGTGCACAGCGTGTCTCAGCTGAAGGACATGAGTGATAATGAAGATGTGCTGCTGGAGTATTTTGCGTGTCTGCCTCAGCTCAAGCAGATCTCCAGTGATAAAGAAGACCTTGTGAACACCATCGTCACTGTGGCCGGTGAGTCCATACACAAGCAGCAACGTGTGTGTGTGTGTGTGTGTGTGTGTGTGTGAGATGCTTCTAGTTAACTTACACTGTACTGAATGAGAGATATTTGGTTATTGTGTTTGTACAGAAAAGAATCTGCAGCTGGAGCCTCAGCTAGAAGGGAAGAGACAGGAGATGCTGTACAAAGTGAGTAAGCGCACACACACACACACACACACACACACACACACACACACACCTCGCAACTTTAAGGAATACACAAACTAACTTCGTGTTGTTATACAGTCATATGATCTCTTGTTATGGTTTGACCATGTGCTTTTGGTGTGTGTGTGTG
>JAQQZR010000013.1:689439-704346 GCA_030068235.1 Notoglanidium macrostoma | reverse complement strand
TCTCTCTCTCTCTCTCTCTCTCTCTCTCTCTCTCTCTCTCTCTCTCTCTCTCTCTCTCTCTCTCTATATATATATATCTCTCTCTCTCTGTCTCTCTCTCTCCTGCTGCAGGAAGCTGAAGGAGGTGCACAAGCGGCTGAATGAGCTAAGAGAGCTGGTGCAGTACTACGAGCAGACATCTGACATGATGGTGGACACGGTAAATGAGAATGTGAATGAAGATGAAGAGGATGAGACAGAAGATGGGTCGCTCTTTGAAGCCATGTTTGATTCTGAACAGGAGAACCGAGAACCCATCAGAAACATCAGGTACATATTGTATTACTGTAAAGGTGAGCAAAACATTGCTCCATATTATGTGCTTATAATTTTACCGCAGAAATTTGTTTGTGTGTCAGAAACCCTGCTCAGCCTCAGTCTACATCTAACTGGATGGACATGAACTCACTGACAAATGCCTGCAGCAGCTCCAACAACAGAGTCAGCCGGCTAAACTCTCAGTGTGAGGTTAACAACCGCTCGGCTGCTAACCTGCGCAGCCTTAACGTCCCCTCTGTCATAGGTCAGCTTCACGTTCACTATCCAGCTATCTGTCTATCTACTGTACCCTAACCTTAGCTGTAAGATTGTTTTCTATTTTTAGTTAATTGAAATATTTATTTGCTTTGACTAAACCTGTAAGTTTGTTTATTGTTGTTAGTATTATTACTGTTATTTTACATTTGCTTTTTACATACTGTCTATGTCCAACCAAACCAAACCTGTGTTCAGAGTGCCAGTATAACCGAGACAGCTCCTACAACGGTGAAAAGCATGGGAATGGAGATGAAGACGACGAGGATGATGACGACGATGCTGCTGAGGAGGAAGATGGAACAAGGCAAGGAAGAAGAGAGAGCTCTGGTTCAGGGTCCAGTCGCCGGAGCAGCATAGCAGAAGATGCAGAGTTTGCTCAAAAAGTCCATCGTCTCCAAACGGCCAAGCAGAAACTGCAGCAGCTCCGTGAGCTTGTCGCCATGGTGCAGGTCCGTGATGTGCTTAGGGTAGAGACTGACAGTTTAAAATAATGATTTAAGGATACACTGTTGTCTAAAGTGTATGTGTTCTGCAGAGTGATGACACCGACACCACAGCAGCCAATGAAGACGAAGGATTGCAACAGCAACCCAACAACACCAGAGCGACTGCACCTAAAGCCAAGAGAGAACTTGCACTCTCTGACAAGGCCAGGTGTGTGTGTTCGCAAAAATACTGATTTTCATCAGTACGCAATACAATCTGACTACAGGGGGTCCTCAGTTTATGACGCAGTTCCATTCCTACAACAGTGATGTAACCCGAATTTTAGTGCAAGTCGAGAAACACCCTAGCCTAGTCACTTACCTATCCTAACACAGTTGTAAAATCATAATCTAGAACATAAAAACACAACTAAGCCACAGAAATAGGAAAAGGACATAAATATATGTTTTAATATAATGTTCGTCGCTGAACTCCCTCTCACACGCCACGTTACTGCGTATTTTTCCAGTATGAAAAGCATTGAATTCATAATTGTTCCCCTAGTAAGGCAGTTTTATTACACTTCAATATTTTAATTCCACAAAATATGTTTTCTCTGCTTTTCTGTGTTTTTAGGCTTCTAGAAACATTAGATTAAGAATTAAAATGTTAAATATAATTGTGTCTAAAGACGAACACCTGTGTATATCAGGGAGAAGCTGTATGAGGAGAAGCTGAGGCAGCAGCAGCAGGAGCTGAAGCAGCTTCATGAGGAGAGACAGAGACTTATGGAAATCCAGGGCAAAATCCAGGACCTGCAGTGGGCCTGTCCTGATCTACAGGTATCTCACTCCCTCTTTCACACCCCCTTTTACTCCCTCCTTCACTCCTAGGACATTTCGTTATCACCACAAATGCATGTAGTTCAGTCCATACGCCCTTTTCTGTCATTCATAAGTCTGATGCTGCTGTCTGTGCAGTCGTCAGTGTCGAGTGCAGCGAGCGGTGTGATGATGAAGAAGCTCCCTGCTGCAGCTTCCACTCCTGCTGTTGCACCGTCCACATCAGCTAAGAGTAATACCGCCGTTCTCAAACACACCACTGAGCCTGCGCCTGTCACCATCACTGACAATGAGGTGTCTTTCAGTCTTTTTCATCCTCAGAACAGCAAAATGTAATAAAAGTCAGCGTTATAGCTTTAAGACATGAATGTCTGTACACTGATTGAACATACAAATGTATTAGGTCAATACAAATTGATTAAAGGTAAGAATTTTAATTTTTTGTTTATTGTTAACACTGTGTTAAGTGGTCATTTAAATTTTTTTTTGTTTGTTTAAGTCAGAGGTTGGAATCACACACACATGATTTTACAGTTACTGATGTGTTTCTTTTCTGTATGTCTCACAGTTGTGGACAGAGATGCGCAGACACCAGGTCCTGCGTGAGGAACTGAGGCAGAGACGGAAACACCTGGAAAGTTTGATGGCTGAACAGCAGAGGAGGAGTGATGCTCACCCTACACACAGCTTCACCCAGGATGACAGGTACACACACATACACACACAGATCTCTGATTATGATTATGTTCAACACACAGCTGTTTTGTATATGCATGTGTAACAGGTAACATTCTTTATATTTGTTATCATTGATCTGTAATTTGTGGATGTTTATCAGGACTATGGCGACATGGGGCGGCTCAACGCAGTGTCCACTAGGTGACGATGATGATGTAGATTACCCATCTGATCTTGGTGCACAAGAAGACGAGGATGAGGAAGAGGGAGGAGAGTCGAGCTCCTCTGAGGAGCCACATTCATACTCTAACAGCAAACCCTGCAGCAGCGGCAAGAACAGGGACAGGTGTGTGTATATGTACACACACACTTTAGAATGTTTTGTCTTTTGTTGGTATTTTGTGTGTTTGATACATAATCAATCTCTTCATCGATAGCATTAAGGGTTCATCTCCACGTGGCACCAGATCTTGCTCTCGTCCCAATCCCAAGGGGGCGAAGAGGCAGGAAAACCTGCGTTGGGCTGCCGACCTGTCGGCTTCCGAGAGTGCCACACACACTCACACACACTGGCACGAGCAAACCACACAGCTGCAGAGACAGCTGGACTTCAGTATGGCCATGTGTCAGATGCTACTGCAGGACCAGCAGGTACACACACACACACACACACACGCACGCACGATTTGCATTCAGATGGAAAGATTTTGTGGTTTGGTGTTTCCCCATTCAAGATTTTTTTTCTTTCTCTCTCTCTCTCTCTCTCTCTCTCTCTCTCTGTGTTTGTGTGTGTGTGTGTGTGTGTGTGTGTGTGTGTGCGCGCGCGCGGGGGCACACGCAGACTCTTTCGTGCATGCTGCAGTCAATGTTGACTCCACCGTATAACATGTTGCCAAATAACCTGGGCTCAACACAGGTGCCCCTCATCATGCACCAGCTCAACCAGTGTTACACACAACTCGCCTGGCAACAGAATAATGTCAACAGGTACACACACCTGCATAAACCACAGCCTAGAGGCACTTTGCACACACAGGCCACACCTCCTTCAGTGGAGCGGACAGGCACAAAGGCCATGGCTCCTTGTGTGACTGATGGCTGATTATCTCGTGTTTGCAGGTTGAAGCAAACCCTCAATGATCTCCTTCGACAGCAACAGCAGGTGTCACCAGGGCAACAGCAGCATCAGAATGTAGTGCAGGATTCCGTCTGTGCTTCACCATTCCTGCCCTTCCCTCCCATCAACACGCTTGGCATGAACAACTTTTCCCCTCTTGCCACTGGTCAGTGACACACACCATTTCCTTTACTGTAAATATGCCGAATATCTTTCTAGACTTATTAGTGAAGATGATGATCAAACATGACAACAGTTTGGTTGTAGTTCGGGACCGTTTTCATTTAGTCACGATGACTGATTCTATCTTCTTTTCTTTTTTTCTTTTCATTCTTTTTTTTTTAGGTTTTAGTCTCTCTCCCATGTTCCCATCAGTGGCTTCAGATATTCAACAGGTGTCAGGAGCTCAGGCTAGCCCAGTTCAGCAGCCTGACCAAAACATGTCCCTTAAAACCGAGTACATGAGCTTCCCACCTCCGCTGCAGAGGACTCCACTCAACAATGCTCACACACGGTACTTGGAGTACATTTGATTGTCTTATGTACTCTCAGAGATTGCCTCTGACCCCACACTTCCTTCTCTGTGTCACTTCTCTCTCAGCTCTGAGGATGACCCTAAAAACTCCAGCTGGCTGAATTCCTCTCTGAATAGGTCTTGTGACCAAGGGCAGTTGGACTCCCATGATTCCCTGAGCAGTGTGCCTGACCACATTGACCCCTCTACCGTCACCAAAAGCTTCAGACTCGGGCGCAAAGCCTCCGCTCAGGCCAGCCTCGCCTCCAGAGACAAAACACCAAAGAACCGCCGGAGGAGGGGCAAGAACCACAACAACCCGGGTGAAGGAGCAAATAAAACATTCTAACATTGTTTTCCAGTATCATCAAAATATAAATGTTAAAGATGTTGTACACTTCAAACAGAATTCTTACGTAACTTATTTCTGTCTTACAAATGTTGTAGATTTGTATAAGCTCTGTTTTTTTTTGTTTTTGTTTGTTTGTTTGTTTGTTTTTTCCTTCCCCCAACTCAACGACTCTGAAGGTTGTCTCTCTTCCTTGCAGGTTTGGATAGTGACAGCGTTTCAAGCTCCACAGAGCTTGATCATGAGCGTGGAAAGGGGAGAGTGAGAGAACGAGAGCGCTCCGCTCAGCCTAGAGCCCGAGATCCGAACCAGAGCCTCCTGGACAAGCTTACCCAGGAAAAACTGGACAGCAAGACCAAAAAGCACAATGAACACGTCTCCTCAGGTCCGTCTACACACTCCACATTTACTGTTCAGCTGTTTTAGGACACACCACTGGGATTGAAACTGACCAGACCAGCCTCTGAGATTTTGACATAACTACACTACATGTCTTGTCATTTTGTTATTCATCCAGAGTCAGTTTTAATTTTTTATCACCTTGTTCCATTGTGAGTATGTGTGTGTGTGCACTTCATGTTTGGTTTTTAATTTGTCTCACAGCAGCGTATGCATGGAGAACCCCCTTCCTCTCTAACCAAATCGCATGCACGGAAGCTCCAGGTACAACACTAAATCCCGCTTTCTGCTGTCAGCTTTTTTTTTAACACATTATTGAACATTACATGTACTTAACATCATCTCAACACACCTCAGTTCATATCTTAATACCGTGTAATAGTGTGGAGTGATTCAGTGCTATGCAAAGAGTTTAAAAGGTTTGAGTATAAGGCAATGCCTCCTTCACTGAGACTGACCGACACAAAGGCCACGCCCCCTCCACGTCCTAATTTATCTGATAATCCAAATCTGACAGAACTGCTTTGGTTGAATTACTTTGTCAAACTTCTTTATCACTGGGCTGCATTAGATGGTTGACTGTGTGTGTGTGTGTGTGTGTGTGTGTGTGTGTGTGTGTGTGTGTGTGTAGATGGCAGCAGTGACTTCTCTCTATTCGAGGCTCTGAGGGAGACCATCTATTCTGAGGTTGCCACTCTGATCTCGCAGAATGAGTCTCGTCCTCACTTCCTTATTGAGCTCTTCCACGAACTGCAGCTTCTCAACACCGACTACCTTCGCCAGAGGGCGCTCTACTCACTGCAGGTCTGTGCAAGTTTGTGTGTGTCTGAGAGAGAGGTGGTTCCTTTTTAGAATATAGTCTGAAAACATAGGAGATATTTTTCAATTGTGTTTTGATGATATCGTTTTGCAGGACATTGTAACCAGGCACCTGACTGAGAAGAGCGTCGCCGAGGAACCAGGGTCGTCACTAGGGCCGGGTTCACAGTCTGAACTCACTCCCAGCGAGAGTCTTGCCACTACTGATAATGTGAGACACGCACATACACACACAATTGTGTTTTGACATCAGATCTCAGCATGGTCAGAAGATGTGTCTTCTCAGATTAATTTTGATCTTTCTGTTGCTTCAGTAAGATGATTTTATTTTAACTCCTGTGTGTGATGTAATTCAGGATGTATCTGAGAAGGACGTGAGGGTGAAAGTCAGCTCTAGAAGGAAGAGAGCTTTGGAGGGAGACTCAGTGGAAAGCGAGAGCCTGTTGTCCACGTCCTCAAACCTGGAGCCGTTCGCCAGTGATGACCTGGGTAAACACAATACAGCTCTGACTAACTAATTACGCATCTGTCTACCAATTATTTTAATCAGTAAATCTGCCATCAATCACCTGGGTTTAGTGAGCATGACAAAATACGGTGTTCACAAAACACAAACAGTATATAAATAAGAGTTTCATCGTGTGTGTGTGTGTGTGTGTGTGTTGATGGCCGATGGTTTGGGTTTGCGCTGCTCGGCTTTAACCCTCACCTCACTGAGTCTCACTCCTTCACTTGTTCTGCTTCCTGGGTTGTGAACTGCAGAGCTTCATTTGTGCCTCTTCTCAGTTAAATACTTTTTTTCTCTCTCCTTTTTCCCTTCCATTCTTTTTTCACTCCCCGTCCTCCTTTTTCTCCTTCCTTCTGTCTTTTCTTCCATTGACTTTCTTTCACTCTTCTCTTCGTTATGCTCTTTCTCTATCTTTTTCTTGTTTTCTGTTTTTGTCTCCTCTGCATTCCTTCTAATCCCCACTTCTCTCTCTCCCTCCCTCCCTCCAATTTCCACTGCCACCTTCTTATTTCTCTTTTGTACTCCTTTACTTTCCTTTCTATTTCTCTTTCCTCTTTCTACTTCTTTTATCCCCCCTCCATTTTCCTTTTTCCTTTCTTTCCTTCTCCCTGTCTCCTTTCCTCCCTCTCCCCCCCCCTCTCTCTCTCTCTCCATTCCTCCCTCCCTCCCTCTCTCTCTCTATGTGTAGGTAACACAGTGATTCATTTAGATAAAGCTCTGGTGCGAATGCGGGAGTTTGAGCGTATGAAGCTTAAGACTGGGTTTCTTCCTCCTCCTCCTCCTCCTCCTGCTCCTACTGCTGCTGTTTCTACAGCGCCCCCTGTATCTAATCCTGAGCTCTCAGCTGTTACTGCTGCTGCTGCTACTGGTGGTGAGCCAGCGCTTAACCAAGGTACTGCAGCCTTTGTACACTAGTCATCCACACTCTGTACTGCCCTCATCACACAGGGCTCATTAGAATATTTGAGGTAAAGAGGACATTAGATGCATTTTTTTTGCCAGGTTATTGTCTTAACAGGTATTGAAGAGCTGAATTGCTTGATAATAGTGTGTGTGTGTGTGTGTGTGTGTGTGTGTGTGTGTGTGTGTAGGTCAGGACATACGTTGCCCACAGATTGACACACAGCAGTTGGACAGACAGATCAAAGCCATCATGACTGAGGTTATTCCCTTCCTGAAGGTAAGAGCACTTCCTGTAGAGAATTTTATTTAACACAAATTCAGGCTTACCACAATTAGTAGAGATTTGCTCTATAACTATTTAGGTAATTACACTGTGCTAATGATAATAATGCTAAATGTTGTGTTCACATTGTGTGTAATAAGTGCTAAATTGTTTGTGTGTGTGACAGGAGCACATGGGTGAGGTGTGTTCTCCGCAGCTCCTGACATCTGTGAGGCGCATGGTGCTGACGTTGACTCAGCAAAATGACGACAGCCGAGAGTTCATGCGCTTCTTCCACAAACAACTCGGGGGTATCCTGCAGGTACACACACACACACACACACACACACACACACACACACACACAATTCTGTCCTGTGTCCATTCCACAATACACATCTGTTCATGTGTGAACAGAAGGCAATATGTTACTTCACCTTGATCACTCTTTATCCCATGACCGCTTTTTGGGTGTGTGCGCGTGTGCAGGAGTCCCTGAATAAGTTTGTGGGCCGCACGCTGCAGGACTGTGGTGAGGATCTGCTGGTGGAAATCTCAGAAATCCTCTTCAATGAGCTCGCTTTCTTCAGGCTCATGCAGGACCTCGACCAGAACACACACCGCGCCAAGCGACACACGCAGACCACACCCACTAGACACACACCCGCCACAGAGGTACAGTATGGTTTGTGTGTGTGTGTTTTTGTCTTTTTTGGCAAGTTTGTGAGTTTGCAAAATTTTGTGTAGCATTACTGGGTGTTCAGGCAAATAAAACTTTCCTTTTTTATTACCGTTACTGTAGTTTACTGTTAAGTATGTGTAAATTAAAATAAAATTATAGATAACGTGTTGGTTTGTTTTTTTCTATAACACTGCAAAGTAAAGTGTGCAAGTAAAGTAGCGAAATATTTTCTAGTTCATTATGATAAATTGTGGCACAGTTTATTTATGCTAATGATGATGCTAATCCCAGTGTGATGTTTTTCCGTTAGGGGAAGAAGTCTGAAGGAGAAAAGACCTTCTCACCTTCATATTTTGATGAGGATAAAGTGAGTCAGCTCTGAATGCTAATTCCACTTTCTGATTTGTTTTTTTGTATAATGAGCTCAGACTGTCCTCTGCTGTTTTATTTCTTTTTTTAAATGAATTTTTAAAGATTGTGCGTGTGTTAATGTCATAGGACCGGGATGAGACGGAGCAGGGACGGGCGAGTCTCTGCCTCGAGGGAGGGAGAGAGCAAACTGGTGAACAGAGCAGGGATGCCTCAGAGGTTGAGGAAGAGGAGGAGGAGGAAGATGAGGAAGGAGACAGACTGCCACTGTCTATAAGTATGTTTATCTGCAACTGCCTCATCTACTGATCAATGTTTGAAAAACAGGAAATAAGTTGCCTAATTTACTCAAACTCATCCTACATCCTGTCAAAGGCAATACAGGGTGTTTGTGAAATTGAATTAAACAATAAAAATAGAGCACTTTACATGTAAAAAGTAACACACAACTGGAAATAATTGTTAAATATTATGTTCTAAACATTGATGACAAAGTTTAACATAGGGTGACTGATGGCTAGTTAGCTAAATCTTTGTTTAGGCTAAATCATCAACCTTAGAACCTCATAAAAGTAAAGACATCTGGGAAGAAATCGTTTTGAGCGATTTCAAGGGATGAACCTCAAGGGATACATAAAGGTTTAAATTCGTCTTTGGAATTACTCTCTCTCTCTCTGTCTGTGTGTCTGTCTGTCTGTCTGTCTGTCTGTCTGTCTGTCTGTCTGTCTGTGTGTCTGTGTGTGTGTGTCTTAAGACTTGTCCAAAGCAGAAACGCAAGCATTGAATAATTATGGCAGCGGTGAGGATGAGAATGAGGTTGAGGAGGTGGAGGAGTTTGAGGCCGGATCTGTGGAGGTTCAGACGTCCCTGCAGGCCACAGACAACACTGCAGAAAACTCACAGGTGTGTGTTTTGAATTGAGACTTGGATGATGTCCTATTATGCCTCCACATGGGAGTCTATGGCATGCATGGAGTGTGTAGAATGTGTAGAAGTTTTTTTTTTTTAAAGTAGAGGAAACTCTAAGTTACTTACGCAGTGTTTTTGTGTACACCACTCTAGAGCTGTGTCTCCACCAACAGGGCAAATTTGTGCATACGTCTGCAATAAAAATTTTCTCTTTTTTTTTTTTTTTTTGACCTGGTGTTGAAATATTAGCTTTGAGTTCATTTTCAGCTTGGGCTACTGAAAACCGTGAGGTCATATCTCAGCAACAGCTTTTAATGTTTAATTTAGTATGATTAATGATAGTCCCAATGACTTCTGCCTTCTATAAGGCCTGGGGCCAGAAAATTCCCCCCTTAATCACTGCTTGTAGCTTTATTTATTTATTTATTTTTTTTATATATTTTTTTTATGCATTCTTGATCAGATTAAAAAAAAAAAATGCATCCTCGAGTCAAGTCTGACTGTACTGCTAATGGAGTTCACTTCCTTTTGTCACTGTCATGGTTCCCACCCTAAAACTCATGTTTTACTGTTTTTGTTGGTCCCTGTTTGTGCCAGGTCTTATTTGTTATATTTTCAGTGTAATAATTTAACATTTGTGTTGCAGTGTAATGGAGTTTCACTAAACGAAGCTGCGCAGGAGACCAAGTCAGACCAAGAGATCACAGAAATTACTGAAGGTGTGTGTGTCTGTCTACCTTAAAGCACTCCTATTATTCACACAACGTTTTATAATATGTAATAGAATATTACATTTAATATATCTATTATATTGCACTGTATGACTAAAAGTGAAGCGATGGTATAATTATAATTCTGTCCTCTGTACATGTGCAGTGATGAGCTCCAAGTCAGAGGCTGTAGAAGTGAGAGAGGATGAGCGAGATGCTGCAGCCACACACACACACACACACACCAAAGAGGAGTCTGCTGTCCCTCTTGCTCTGCCCTCACAGGAGAGTCCTCAAGGCTCTGCCACGGCCAGCCCTCAGACCGACTCGCCCGTTCTGGTTAATGTGGATGTAAGTGCGCACACACACACGCGCACGCGCGCATTCATTCTTCTCTTTTAAAATTTAATCTGTATTGTACAGGATATATGAATGTTGAGAAGTTTGTGTGTTTTTGTGTGTGATGTAAAACGCAGGAGGTGGGGTCTGGAAACGCCAGTCAGAAATCCGATGAGGAGGATTTCGTCAAGGTTGAAAACCTCCCAGTGCAGCTCTCAGTGATGTGCGAGGTGTGTGTGCGTGTGTGTGTGTAGGGTTTAAATAATCATGTTACTACAGTGCAATGTAAATAAATAAATAAACTGTGTGTGTGTGTGTCACACAGGAGGAGCTGTGTAAGCAGATCTTAGAAGAACAGAGGAACAATAATCTGACGAGTGAGATCCTGAACGGAAACGCAGAGGGGCTGAGTGGACTCGTGGGCAATGCACATGCTCTCAAAGAGCCTGGTAACTCTACAAAACTCTATTACACACAGACCTACAAGCTTTAAACAACTCTACACAGTTCTATTACAAACACAAACCTGCCAACTCTACACAGCCCTGTTATAGACTACGCTTTGAACGCTACACAATTCTTCAGACCCAGTCCTGTTTTAGTGTGAAACAAAGATGCGGTTTTTTTTTCTTTTCTGTCACAGTAAATATATTTCTGTTCTTTCTGCAGCAACCATCGGAGCCCAGAGTGCCTGAAGATGTCTGGTTTAATCACCACGTCTACAGCACTACATGCTGACACTACAGCATCATATTTATCTTAATGTGCTTTATTTTATACTGATGTGATTATAAATCACAACAAATAAGTAATTGCATCACTCAATGCGACTTGCGTACTCAACTTCAGCCTGAGCCTCGCTGACGTTTTTGCGTTTCAGTGCCGTTTATTTATCCGAAATTAATCTGACGGTTCGTTTGAGAAGAAACACTGTAATTTTAAGTTTTATGTTGAACTCTGTATCTTGATGTTTGCTTCTTCAAGCTGAGTCTCATGCTGGAAACTTTCAGCGATGAAAATGGTGTTTTGTTCTGCCGGTTTTGTTGTTTTTTTTTTTTTGGCTTGACTACTTCTTTCGTTCTCACCTTCAGAAAGGTCTCAGAGCCGCCTCCTCTTCCTCCACCTCCTTCTTTTATGCTTCCTCTTCTTCCTTTTCCTCCTTGTGCACTTTGAGACCCTGTAACAGATTAGAGGATGGAGTATCTCAGAAATGAGTTATTCGACATCATCAGCTAATTTGAAACACTTCTTTAATTTGAGATTAATCTTTCCTTTCCTGAAAACAATTTTGAGAGGAATCGTGAGCGCCGATCTCCGCCTTTCTCTCCTCCCTCCTCCAGGGGGCGTATTTCAGCCTTAATGCATTATTTTAATGCTTTTTCCCCTCTTTTTCTCATTTTAGCTGTTCATTTTTTCCCAGTTTAAGTTCTTGGTACTTTGAATCTGTTCATCAGGTTTAAATGTTAGTGAAGGTTTTAAGGTAACAAATAAAATATTACTTTTTACTTTGTCCCTTAAAAACTTGTTCCAGGTGCCTTTATTTGCTCTTTTTTTTTCTTTTTTTTTTTTTTCACATTTTACAGCATGAAGTTCTTCCTTAAAACTCCAGTGTTACTCAAAAGTGCTCTCATCACCTGCTGGAGTTCATTATAAACACAAGTTTATAATGAAGAGCAACTTGTCACTTGCTGGTGTAAAAACAAGAAACGTGAGAATTCTCTTAAAAGATGCAATAAAATCGGAATTCTGCTCAAAGAAAAATCACTGTGTATAAATTCCACCGTCTCTTACTAGTTGGTGGGAAAATTAACCTTTATAAAACAAATAGCGGATGAGTTGCTGAAATGATAACAGTTGCGTAGGTGTTTTGATGTTTTGGATACTCTCTCACCCACAGGAAGCCCCTCCCCCTTCACCTAACCTCAGATTAGATTTGAAAGATTTGCAGATGTGGTGTTGTCAATTTGTCATCATAAATGGAGAATGTTTTGAGTTGATTCATGTGAAATAGAATCAGTGTGTAGGCAGCATAAAACATCAGTCACAGATCATAGGACTACATGAAAGTGTAAAATCTAAAACCTTTCAAATAATTTTAATGATGTAATTAGTAAATAATTACTTGAAAGTAATTTTAAAAACTGCTTGTTCTGCAAGAAAGTGCAATCAAGCTCAGTGATGTGGAACCTTAAAACAGAGAAAGAGTGTGTGTGTGTGTGTGTGTGTGTGAGAGAGTGTGTTTAAGGTTTTACAACAATACTTATAAATCCAAATAAAAAAATAATTATTAGCAAGAAAATATTCTGCCCTGAATCCTTACTTCAAGTTGTTATAGAGTATTTATAATGATGATGAAAGATTTGAACTTGGTTTCATTAATTATTTCTTAACATGCTCTATTTAAAAATGTTTACTTGCGATGATTAAGTAATGGCTGTGAAATCCAACATGATGTCTTTTTCCTGTTAATTAATTGTCTTTGTATAAATTGTGACCTGGGGTGCACAAACTTTTGCACCTGACTTTAAATTTGAAGCACAAATGCATGAAAGATTTGAAATCTTCATAGTGGTGTCAAGGAAATATATAAATATCAAAGTTAAAGTAAATGACTAAAATGCAGCATTTTCTAATTCAATTTATATCATTTAAAGATGATTTGCCTTCAACAATATGGTGTTCTGTAGGTGACAAATGGACACTAATTGAACACTTTATTAGGAGCAGCTATGCAACTGCTCAGTTCATATAAACATCTAATCAGCCATATAAACATCAAAATAATCCCACTGATTTCAGTGATCTTGACTGTGGCATGGATTATGGTGCCATTTTAATTATTCTGCAATCTGCTGATCCGGGAATTTCCACACATAACTGTCTCACAATTGAGTTCACACACAAAAAACATCCAGTTCTGTGTACAGAAAAGTCTGGGTGATGAGAGATGCCCGGGGAGAACATCCAGAGTGGATAGGAAGACTAAGGTAACTCACATAATCACTCTTTACTACTGTGGTGAGCAGAAAACATCTCAACACACTACCTGTTGTGTGCCGGTACCTGTCCAGTGTGGCAACGCATCAGCGGCACGTGCCTCCAAAACAGACAGGTGCTCCTCACCCTGCTGCCCCAGTGGTGCTGAAGGGACAGCTCCGCTCACCAGCACACATGCTACAACAGCATTTCAGCACCACAGGTGTGGACCAGACCAGCTGGCACATGGCCAGCTCACGCTACACTACCCTCATCAATATGCCAGGGGGGTATAAAGAGATCTTGCTCCAACTCGCACTTGAGTATGATCTTTGAGCATTTTGTCTGATCTTCTAGATTCTGTTTGAGGCAGCAGACAGCTATGGAGAAGATACCCAGCACGCTGTGGTCTGGCCTCACCCACATGCCACCAGAGCTCCAGCCTGCGAGAGCCAGTCACCCAGCCTCCACCTGCAGCCAGACAACATCTTACCTTCAACACCCACATCTTTCACTTTTCACTCCCTTCCCCTTGATTTTTCCACATAGAGTAGAATGAAAAAGAGCACTCTATTTCACTCAACTCTCTACCTCCTGTGTCTGTGTTTGATGCCCATTGCTGAAAGAGCTCACACCAGCTTCGTGAGTCTGATAGATAGATAGAAACTGTGATTAGCATAGAAGTCCAATAGAAGTCCATAGAAGTCTCAAGAACCACTTGTGTTCAGATTGGGCTGGCCATTGCTCCCAATCAAACCTTCCAGGTTTCACTGTCATTGCCCATGTAAGCATTGAAGTCCCACATCAGAATAAGAGAATTCCCAGAGGCAGCACCTTCCAGCACCCCACCCAAGGGCTCCAAGAAGGTCGGACACTTTGAACTGGTGTTCGGCTAATAAGCACAAACAAAGCCCATTCCCTGACCCAATGTCCCAGGGAAATAACCCTCTAATTCAGTGCGGAAAACTCCAACGTATAAGCAGTAAACTGCAGGGCTATAAGAAAACCCACACCTGCCCACTGCCTCTCCCCCAGGGCAAAAGTACACCATTCCTGTAACAGCAATATCAGGAGTTTTTGGTTCTGCATCAAAATTATCTTATCTTATTTTCCTGAATGTTCTACAGAATTGAGAAATTTTAATCCTAAACATTGTTTTATTCATCGTGGTTACTCAATCTTGTAAAGCTGGTTAAAGCGGTGAAACAGAGCTAAGTTCAGATTGTGGTTGAGTTGTGTTTACTTTCTTTGAGTATGTAAATAAGATGGCAGTCATGCTTTTACTTAAGGTCAAAGGTCAAACCTCTACAAACTGGTCAGTCTCATTTTTTTTAAAGATATACATTATGGGTCATGCAGCATCAAGTGGTCACTTTTGCTACACATGCACGAATATTTTCTTTTTTTAAAGCTAAAAAGCCAAACATCAATGGAAATACTATAGAAATTATGGTGTGCGTGTGTGTGTGTGTGTGTGTGTGTGTGTGTGTGTGTGTGTGTGTGTGTGTGTGTGTGTGTGTGTGTGTGTG
>JAQQZR010000013.1:583133-590633 GCA_030068235.1 Notoglanidium macrostoma | reverse complement strand
TAATTGAAAATTCCATATTATGACAATGACAGAAGGATTATAAACTGGTGGCGAAACTCACACACCAGCAGACGGTGCTGAAGTGCAGTGTTAGTATTTAGTGTGGTGTCCAGATTATTCTGTTGACTTTGTTTATTCTGGAGACATATAGTCCAGAAAATACAGTAAATTAGCTTACCTAATTAGCATATCTCTGTAAAGCTGAGAGAAAGGGAGAGAAAGAGAGATGTATAGTTTTGCTTTTCATGCACATAAGGAACACTAAGGTAGATAAATGAAAGTATTAATGTTGTGTTTTTTCTATGAATAAAAATCTGACTCCAGCACTTGTTTGACTTCTAAACAGGGTTGTTTTTCTTAGACAGTCCTCACTGCTTGTGTGTGTGTGTGTGTGTGTGTGTGTGTGTGTGTGTGTGTGTGTGTGTGTGTGTGTGTGTGTTGTGGTTGATGTGATTTGTTTAAGTCTTTTTACAGTATCGTATTTGAGCACATAAGCTGTTCTCCATCCTGAGACGGGGTGAGCTGTGTGAACAATAAAGTTTGATATGTTTTGGTAAAAGTGGGTTTCTTGTTTCTAATAACTGAGTAACACACAGTCATGTGTTTAGTAGAATACTTAAAGACCACGCCTCCTTAACTGAGACTGACAGGCAACGAGAAGAGACCACGCCTCCTCTATTAACATTGGTAGGTAGATATAGACCACGCCTCTTTTAGTAACGCCTTGATTAACACTTATAGATAGAAAGGGCACACCTTCACTGAGACTCACAGGCACTGAGGCCATACCTCCTTTATTAACACTGATAGATTCAGAGGCCACGCCTCCTTAGCTGAGACTGACAAGCACAGAGGCCACGCCTCCTTCATTAACACTGATAGAGAGGCCACATCTGCTTCATTAACACTGATATATAGAGAGGCCACGCCTCCTTCATTAACACTGATATATAGAGAGGCCACGCCTCCTTCATTAACACTGATAGATAGCGAGGCCACATCTGCTTCATTAACACTGATAGATAGAGAGGCCACGCCTCCTTCATTAACACTGATAGATAGAGAGGCCACGCCTCCTTCATTAACACTGATATATAGAGAGGCCACGCCTCCTTCACCGTGACCAGATTATTCCACTTCAGAAATGAATCTTTGGTTCCTAAATCACCTGAAGTGCACTTCATTACACGAGTCTCCTCAGGCGGGGAAGCAGCATGGCTCATCCGGGGGGATTAGGAGCCGCTCTTCATCCCTAATCCACCTCCATTCAAACAGGATTCAGTTTCACCACCTTGAATCATCATTATGTCCATTCCAAGAATAGTTTCACCTAAAGTCAATATCAGTTATTCTGAGTGAGGATCGATTATAATCATTTACAGTAATATTTAATAAAGTAATTCAAAGCATCGTTGTCTAATCTAATCTGTTATGATCTTATTCAGGATGCCCTGAATCATTCAGGAAGGAATCATTATCAAATCAAATCACTTATTATCTAATTTTTGATTCACAAATCATTTAGAAAAGAATCATTATTTAAACAATTCTTTCTTTCCACAATTTATGATGTACTGAATCATTAAGGAAATAATCTCTATGTAATTGAATCCATCATGATCAAAATTATGATGGACTGAATCATCTAGGAGAGAATCATTATTTAATTGTGTGACAGATTAATGTATTACAGTGTGCTACTTGTGAATATATTTAGTAGAATTTGCTAAAAAGAGCTCCAGTGAGGTGTTTTATAACAGGGCTGGGTTACATGATCTCGTCTATGACAGGAAAAGGACAGGAAGGAGAGAGAGAGAGAGATTTATCCCTCCTCCACTCTGATTCGTGGCTGAGTCTCAGTAATGATCCATGTTGGCTGAGAGGCGTCTCAGGAGCAGGATTCGGACGGTCCCGAGGTAAAACTATTCTTTATTTTTTCTTTATTATAATATAGCCTTCAGATTGTTTGTTTGATGATGAAGTTCTAAAGAACAATAAGCAGAAATAAAGCTATTACTAATATATTGTTTGGGTAATTAGCGTTTTTTTATTATTAACCACCAAACGTCTAATAAGACTAGAGTGTTATGTTCAGAAGCACGTGAATGCTGATAATACACTTTTTAATAGAAAATTATATTGTATAATACAATAAAACATATAAATTAACATAAACAATAAAGTCCACATTACTGATGCATGAAATCTGTTCTGTTCAGTATTGAAATTGTGGTTATTTATCACAATTACGTAGTCAGTTTAGGAATTCTTTAGCTTGATTACAATTTTTGTAAATAAAAAAAAAAACATGCTTTTATTTTGTTTTTAGATTATAGACTTTCTTTCACATATTTGAAATATGAATTAAGGCTGCTCCTTTGTTTCATTATTCAATGTTAATCTTTCAAATGTTAATAACAACATAATTAGAAGTTTACCAATAACCTAGATTATGTTTAATTTATTAAACTATTGTCTATTAATATATAATGAATTGCGCAGTTCCAGAGTATGTTTATACTTTGAGCTTGCTCTTTAACGATTTAACATGATGGAATTATCCAATTTTTTTGTAAATATGTTCTAAAATCAGTTTCACTCTACATTTTTTTTTTTTTGCATAATGTTATTTTAACTTCCACAATTTAAATGTTGTTGTTTAGAAGCTTTTGCTGAACCTTCACCATGAACCATGTCCTGATGTGAATGTTCAATAAATTGACAATAAACAATAAATGATGAAAGGTCTGCATTAATATGACCAATTCATGAGCTAATTGATGCCTTCATTTGCATATGGCAGTAAAAAAACCACTGCTGTGATGTGGAGAATGCTGTACCGCAGCACACTGTTGTGTAAATCAGAGTGAAAGTAATGCGTTGGGTTTGGAGGCGAGCGGTGAGGAAGGTCAGGAGATCAGCAGCTTCTTGATCGGATTAAGTCATTAGACTGTCAGATGGAGAAACGACACACTGTGGGTGGACGGGGTGTTTGTTTCGCAAACCTGGTAGGTTTTAATAAGAGCGGATCGGAACTTTATTTTTGTGCATCCCAATTATTTCCCACTCATCTAATTCCCACCCGGGCTTGTCTGGTCACATGACAGCCAAGCATCTGTGAGGACAAAAGACACTTTCTTTGTACCTTTTATAACTTATGTAACAGCAGTCGAACACTCATGTTAATGTGACCTAACAAACAGCTGCGATTGGTTAACATCAAAGTGACACAGCGGAAGGCCGGACATCCAAGCTCCGCCCACACTTACTGTAAACATGCAAGTCAAGCTTCTGAAACATAGAAATCAGAGTTATTATTAAACGACTAATCCCGGCCTTACACCAAAGGACTTTTCAAGCGATTTCACTGTCACAGACAAATTTTCATGAGAGCTTTGCTAGGCCAGCAGAGCGCCTCTCGTCATCTGGATTATTTGGTATATCGTGATCAGGAGAGCAGTCTTAAGCCTGTGTTTTTTTCGTCTCGAGGTTCCGATAAAATCAACCATGTTTAATTAATATTATTAAATAATGAATATTGCAAATTATATAAATATAAAGATAATTTTGCAAATAGTGACCCTGTAAGATCCCCAGTTTTTGCAAAACCATAGATAAGCAGTTGAAAAGTAATTAGGCGTAAGACCGGCATCACTCTGTGACTAATGACACGTGGGCTTTAGACGTGAGAGGGTTTCAGATTCTTTAGAAATCTTTAAATTGCATCAACAGCATGGCATAAAATGAACGGGGAAAACCGAAGCCTAAATGCTACCAACACTATCTGATCTGGATTAGTTTAGTTAGTCAGAATTAAACATTACACTTAGCTGAATAATCTGCATTCTGGTTAAATAAAGATGAGCTAATTTTAGCTACAGTTGGGTTGTTCTGGCTGTGACTTCTTATTCCTGCGGCTTATTCCTCGGTCAGAGTCAGCAGACGAAAAGAAATGAAAGCCAACATTTTAGCCAATAGTACTGCGGCGTTTCCTCCCTATTTTTATATTTTACATCCTGATCAAGGATGTGCACAAGGCCGGGCTAAAGTTGCCTGAGCTACATCCCCATTTGCCCTCTTTGGTTAAGCTGCCCTTCTGGAAGAAATAATAATAATTGATTTTTTTTTTGTTGCTGTTTTAGCTGCATAAGTACACGTAGCTAAAGTTGCATCAAATTAAATTGCCATATCATTAGTTATTTTTACTACAAAGAGGACCATTAAAAACCCCACTGTGATGCCCTTTGACCCCTGTCAGCATCCAAAGTTGAAGTTGAGGAAATGATTAATGGTACATTATTGCCTTATATTATGAACCAAACATAGCTAGCTAGCTAGTTGGCTAACCTTTAGGCAGCTAGCTAACATTAACCTCTTTCATATTGCAAGCTAACATAGGTGTTCTTTCAAAATAAACCTACCGTTAGCTTAAAAGAAGTTCATGTTAGCTTGCGATAATGTGGGCATTAGCTTTTTTCTAGGATGTGATTTGTTGCTAGCTATGTTCCTGAACACACTTATCTCAGTTTCTGATGAATTGACATACAAGGATCAGATGTAGCTGAGAGAAGTCACCTTCATTTTTTATAATGAGATGATAATTTCTAATGTTCATAAATGTTTTTTCATGTTTTTAATGTAGTGCTAATTCTGGGTGCGTACAGAAGTGCTATTATTAGGGCTAAACTTCAACAGAGGCCTTAAGCTCTTTTTCTCTAAATCATATGTAGGTCTGTAAAGTGTCCTTGTTAAAGTGCTACAGAAATAAGATGGAATTGGATTGGAAAGAATGGGAGCATTTTTCCTGCTGTTGTCTTTATGTTATTGTCTCTGGACATTTCATACACAGAAATGTTTATTATTGTAATCAAGACATTTGAATTCTTTACAGAGTTTCTGCTGTCTATAACAAACAATCAGACTGATAGATGGCAGTGTTAAGCTCAAGACACAAAATCATATAAGGTGCTTCCGGACCAGAGGAACTTTTTCATAGTTCCCTAGAACTACTGGAGGGAGTACCACGTTTTGTTCGTCGCACTGCAGGAACTGAGGACGATTATAGCTGTTAGAACGCTGTTTTCAATCCTTTTTTTAGCTCCTACTTCAGGGTAGGCACTCTCCCAGCACAAGAGGAACCGTGAGTGACGTGAGTGTACTGAGATTAGTCGAACACATGAGCACCGGCAACTGCCATGTTTAAACATTTGTGTAAAACGTTAGCCAAATAAACTCAACTCTTAACATTAGCATTAAAAAATGAAAAAAAAAAAAAAAAAACACTGACAAATGAAGCAACAGTGAAGTCCAGGCTTTATTGCTCTGTTGGCGTGTGATGGAGGAAATACAGCATGATTTTAATATGTCTAAGCGAGACATAAAAATCATAATTAAACTAAATCTTCTGGTCCATGTGCTTGTCCGTGGTTTTTTTTTTCCAATTGTGTAAGAAACCTGTTATAAAATAATAATCCAAAATAACTCATTTTAATAAACTAATAAATTCCAGTGCATTTTCTGTCATTATGTAAAAGCTAAAATTAATCTCTTTCTCCTGCAGATCTTATTATGAGGAAGCCATTAGAATATCTTGCCCCAGTGTGGAATCAGGGAGTGTGTCCTTCCTTTCAGGTTTAATAGTGGGCGGGGCCATGCTTGCCACCCCATAGCTCTGAGACAGCCTATTGGACCACCAAGTCATCCATCAACCATGGTCACCATGGTGTCAGCCATTCAGCAGCCAAGAAGACATTGTGTGAGGAGGAAACTTCGAGCATCACGGATCCTTGTGTTTGTGCTGAGCTTGTTCGCGTTCTCTCTGCTCCTGTGCTGGAATGCCTTCAGAGGAAGAGATGAGTCTCTGCACCATAGAACTCAACGCTCCACCCATCAGGAAGAGGTGGAGTTTACCACACCAATGACATTGGTGATAGAGAACCATGGAGATTATCCTACGGATCTTTTCTCTCTAGAGCAAAGGCGTCAGGGCGCCGTGGTGCTGCACATATTCGGGATGCTGTACATGTTCATCTCGCTGGCCATCGTGTGTGACGAGTTCTTTGTCCCAGCTCTTACTGTAATCACGGAGAAGCTGGGGATCTCAGATGATGTAGCGGGTGCCACCTTTATGGCAGCTGGAGGCTCCGCCCCTGAGCTCTTCACATCTGTCATCGGTGTGTTCATCTCGCACAGCAACGTTGGGATCGGCACCATCGTAGGCTCCGCCGTCTTCAACATCCTGTTTGTGATCGGCATGTGCGCACTCTTCTCACGTGAGATACTCAACCTCACCTGGTGGCCACTCTTCCGGGATGTCTCCTTCTACATCATGGACCTCATCATGCTCATCTACTTCTTCTTGGACAATTATATCACCTACCTGGAGAGCATGACTCTGTTAGGAGCCTACGGTTCCTATGTACTCTTCATGAAATTCAACGTCACTGTGGAGGCAATCATCAAGAACATAATTAACCGGAACCAGGTGGTTGGATTGGAGGCCATGTCCAAGGTGAGTCAAGTTCAGTCTCTACTTCTGTCCAAGGTTTTCTGAAGAGATACACAGGAAGTAGTCAGTCATGGTAGTCTGTTTTGCCTCCTGACCATCACTTGGGTAAAATCATCTGAGGAAGAACAGAACATCTGTCAGGTACATAGAGAAAGAAGCTGAAAATCAGACAGCTGACATGAAGGTTGGTAAGGTAGTGCATGGAAAGGTGTGGGGGTTGTTTTTTGGGCTTCATCTAGTCTTAGTATTCTAGTCTCAAGCCTTCATTTACAGACCTACTTACAGCTGGAGCTGATTGCTTTCTGATGTGGATTTGTTGCAGTCTAATGTGATGTATCCTTCTTACACAGCTCAGGTGACTCGAGATGGCATTAGCCATCTCACACATCAGAGGTCCTCTGCAGTTACAGGTCTCATCTATTTAGCATGTTTGAATATGATTCCAGCGAGCAGTATTCCATCCTCATGAGGCTGTGTCTTAGTTTTAGCTTTGTAGAGCTGGGGTTATTGTTCCATTGTAGCTTCATTTACATTGTTGTACTTTGGGAGCCTGTATGGTACATTTTTTTTGACAGATTATGACTAAATTAGGGAACCTTAACAGTCAGAGAAATACAGAGATGAGGTGTGTATTTCCCCTTCTCAAACATTGTGACATGATTACATACCACATCGATCACTAACACAGCCTTCATAAGTTTCATAATACTTAGAAAAGTTTCTCCATATGGTGGAACCCATGAAAATTTGAAAATTGGTTGGTTGGTGGTTGCTAATGGTAATTAAAGTCTTTTTTTGAGTCACCAACACATATGAGGGAAATATTGATGTTCCTGATGATTCTGTTTGTTTGCACTATCACTGTGTTTATACACTGTTTAAAAGATGTAATGGCTACAAGCTAGCTGGTTAAATAGTCCATCCATCCATCCATTATCTATAGCGCTTTATGCGTCTGGGTGGCGGGGAAGCTGGAGCCAATCCCAGCATCT